>CM071917.1:4283436-4410897 GCA_036785865.1 Coffea canephora | reverse complement strand
TTTCACATAATTAAATGGACTCACTTGTGTAGTCGTATACACTTATTCACTTATAATTTATAATTCATTACACTTACATTTTTTATTTTTTATATAGTTTTAAATGTTTAATTTGCAAAATAACTTGATTACTTGAACAGTGATGCTAATATCTAATATGTTGGCATGCGATTTATATACATCTTAGACTGCTTAATCATACTATTTTGTTTTTCTTCGTTTAAACAAGATTAGTGATTAAGGAAATATAAATATTAATATTATTATGTAATGTAAATTTAGAGTATACTAATCTTGCAAGTTAAACATTACACATTCAAATATTTAATAACCTAACATGAATGATGAACCAATGTCTAAATTTAATTCTAATTATGTTTAATATTTAGTCAGTACTTACACTTATTATCTAATTCTATTGTATAAAAGGATAAGTATTATAGTTATGTATTATTGTATATTTATATTATTATAATACTTTAACAATACTAAAATAGGATATTTACATCATTGTATATTTTTATTATATAGGTACATGATAATACTACATATAATATTCTATTATTAATAGCCTTACCTTATAATATATTAATAGTATATATATTATCTATATATATATAAATTTATAAACTAATTTGATATTCGAATGCGATAATACGGTACTCTATTTTGTTTATCAAATTTGAATTCGAAATCAGTTATTACTAAATTGATAATCTCATTACCCATATAATACCATACTAGAATTCGGTGAATTTGGTAAATACCGCTTTTATACCAATTGCCAAATACCGATTTCAAATTACTAAATTGAATTTGAAATCCAGTATGAATTCGGTTCTTACCAAATTTGCTCACCCCTAAGCTGGGTAATGGCGTCTCCTATTTTAATAGGAAGGGTTATACATTTGATGTGATAAAAACAATTTGAAATTGGCCTGAATCCATATCAGCCCGCATTTTATCTGGTATTTTGTATAAAAGACTTGCACTTACCATATTATAACATAAAATAGAAATAAGAATAGGCGCAACTCAGACTCGAGCTCGAAATATAGTTGAAGGTGAATTCATCTAGGTTGAGAAATTAACCTTTCTGTTGTTAATTAGAACATTCATGTTTAATTAGTTTTCTGGGTGTTAAATTCTTATACAACATCATTCTACAAGTGCATAATTAAGCAATGTACATCCACCATCTTAATTTCAATACCAAAGAAAGTCGTATCTTTTTATTTCCTTATTTGTTATTGTAATTTGTACCTTATCCCTCTTCTTACAGTACAGCAGAAAACGTGTTTTCCCATCTATTTTTATTTTTCTAATAATAAAGAAGGCAAAGAAGTTGCTTCTACTCTTTTTCTACTTGTCCCTTTTCATCCTGTTTAATTTGTTTTATAATTTCTTCAATTTACAAAAATATTCAATACAACATATCAAACACTTTTCATATTTTCTTTAAATATATTAAAGAAAGCTTTGAAATGGTCTCATGACCACTGATGCACTCCACTCAAACTTAACTATATTCTACAATTTCTGTCGCAATGGATCTTTTGTTCCACTCCTTGCTCTACTCACCATTACACTTTTTATTCTATTACTATTTCTTCTTTATAAACATCATATTATAATTCTTTTTTCCATAAAGATCCAATAACAATTAATTGAGCAATACACAAAATTTAAAAATTTTAAAAAATCAAATTACACAACAAATTATTTTTATGAATTTTTGCTGTATTTTTATTTTCCATTTTATTTTTTTGAGACTATTGTATTTATTTTTTCCTATGTTTTTTAGTTATTTAATAGTAAAAAAAGAATTGAAATATGATATTTATGGAAGAAAAATAACAATATAATAAATAGTCAGACAGAGTGGGGAACAGGGAGTGAGACAGAAGATCTATTGCAAATTTCATTTGGATTCTTTTTTCTAAGTTTTGAAAGAAGGATTGTATTATTTTATTTTATTTTTCAAAATTTAGATAAATTATGGTTAATTTTATGTTAGAAGATACTATATACTAGAATTAGAACAATGAATTAGGACCACCAAAAATCTCAATCATGTGCAAATAAATTCTAGACAATGACTCAGTTTTTATATTAATATTTGATTGTAACATTTCTAACACCTAATACGGTAATTTAATTATCTTATGTACATTACAAAGTTTTTTTCTTGTGCTAAATCACCAATGCAAAGTTTTTTTTTCCTTCCCTTTGGAACTTTTCCCTAGTTTCCTTTCTTCTTAATCTTTGTCAATGTGTCACAGCTCGAAGCTAGTTTTCCACGAATGGAATGCTAGCCTTGCTGATTGGAGTTTTCCCCTATTGATGCATAAGTACTTGGGAAAGCTGAAGCTGCCATTGTTATTTACATGCTAGCAATAATTTTTGTTTCACAGGATTTTTATTTTATTTTGTTCACAATGACTGTTGTAAATAATTTGTTGTTTATTTGGTAAGATATATGATATTAATAGCAAGTTACTAAGCAACTTTTTTTTCTGTCCAAAATAAACAATAGTTTATTGTTTGATAAGCAATAATGACAATAGTTTTACTAATATGATAAAATATATTTCAATACCAAATTTATTCTTTCTAAATTAGAACAAAGTGTCATCATAATGCTTTTAGAGTTGGTGGCTTTTTGGATTCGTGAAACCATCATAATGCTTTTCAATAGCAGTTTTAGACTTTTTTTTTAGTTAGTATTGCTTATAATACAAAAAAAAAAAAAAAGAGGATTGACAAATAAAAATTAGATCACATTAAAAATTCTCAAAAAAAGTCACTAGTTTAACGGTTAATGTTGGTGTTTATAGTTCCATAGTTTCACTAGGAAAAATATTTAAAAAATGAGGAATAAGAAGAGAAAACGAAAAGAAAAAATAATTATAAATCCCATTCTTTGTATATGCATACCAAACAAGGGAGTCTTATTAAATGTTAAGGCTATTATTGTCATTTCAGGTGTGTAAGGGAGGCAAGTGTAATTTTTAAAACCTTGGGAGAACTCAATTAAATTATCAGAAACTTATACCTATGGGAAATGTTTGCATGCCATTGAAATTTGCTGGTCAGTTTTAATGACCATAAACTGAACTTCTCACATAAATACTAAGGCTGCGTTCGATTCTACAGAATTGGAATTGAATTGAAATTGTAACATACTGCAATTCCTTGGTTTGGCAAATACATAGAATTTAGCAGCAATTCATTTCGAATTCCAAATTCTTTGTTTGATTGGGAGAAGAATTCATGGAGAATTGGAATTACTTAAATTTAAAATTGAAAAGATATGTTCCTTTCAATAATAATAAAAAAAAATGTTAGCACAATCACTTTGTGGTAAAAAAAAAAGGACATAATTTTCCCTAATTTGCACAACTTTTTTTATTATTAAAAATGAAAATCTTTATATCCTATTTCGTAGTCTACAGTAACTTTTATAGATTTATATAACTATTATATCATGTTAATTATCAAAACATTGAATATATTCACTACCAAGATTACATCTAGAAAATGAAGCAAAATCCAAAAACACGTGTACAAAATGCTTGTCCACGTCACCAAATCAATACCTACTATGTAATCGTTAATTATGATCTTACCAGCTAGAACAAATAAATACAAATTTTCTAAGAGAATGGAAATACATATGGTTAATGACAAGTAATGCTCTGTCCCTAGCCGCTAGTCCCGCGGTTAGTCATTTCCTGCAAGTTCTTTTCAGTGGACAATCACTTTTCAAATTCCAATTCAATCTACAAAATAGCTTGGTTTAGTTGGTCTTTGAAATAGGCAGTAAGGTGGTCTGCCTCTCTGTCATTCCTTATACAATGGCTATCATGTACCTCAAGGAAGATGCTGTATAGCAAGTTATCTTCTACCATGCAGGCCTAGATCAGAAAATGAGAGATGTTATTAAAGTTAAAAAAAATTCTAATCAGGTCAACCAATCATTCTATATCGCAATCAGCAAAGTAGCAGATGGCATTGTAACGGACAAAAATAATGCATAATCTATTAATTCATGAAAAGACTAGGCAATCAAATGCATATCCAGTAAACAATTCAATAATACGTAAATGTATACCTGATTTTGTTTTCACTACTAACTCTTCCAACTGCATAATATAACTGACAAATGAGTTTTTTGAAATGTTTGTTTAAAACTTTACTATCGCGCTTACTGTAAAAGTTATAGAAAAAATTTTAAGATGAAAAGCTTTTTTGTTCTTTTCTTTTTCTTTCTTTCTTTTTCTCTTTCTTCCTTTCTTTTTTCTTTTCTTTCCTCTCTCCCCCTCGACACCACCCCCTCTGGAGTTTGAGCAAATTCCAGAGCAAAAGCTCCAGCGGAGAAAGAGCGGAACGGCCAAGGAAATAACAACAGCCCTCGCTTCTTTATCAATCAGACTAAAGGAAAGAAAAAAATGAAAAAAAAAAAAAAAGAAGAAACAATTCTGAGAGTTCCAGTGAGAGCTCTCCGCCTTTTGTACATTCATCCGTCCCACCACCAACGCGGCCACCACCACTTCCTTCTTCTCAGGTCTTTCAAAACCTTTTCGAGAAAAGTAGCAAAAAATAAACGTGTATATTCCCTTTCCGGCACTGCACCACAACCTCCGCCTCCGCCACCGCTTCCTTCTAATTCAATATTCAATAACTTGTTTAAAGGAGGGAGGAAGAGAGAGGAGGGGAGGAAAGGAGGAGAGGAAAAGAGAAAGAAAAAGAAAAAAAAAGGTGGCTGGCACAGGAATCGATGCCAGCTGGTCTTCTCCAGCGGCAGAGGTGGTGATGAGTTGAGATGGAAGAAGAAAGAAGAAAAGGAAATTTTTTTTTGTGTGTTTTAGATATTTTGAAAATGTGTAGGTTTAAAATTTTGAGAAGTTTGTTTAAGATTACTATAATTAAAATAGTTAAAAAAATTTGTAGAAGATAAACTCTCTTTGCCAAATGGGGCCTTAGTAAACTAAAATACTTTTGAACCTTAAGACTAGTATGCTATACTGGAGGCGCTATGAAAGAGCTTTCTTTAGTGATCCTACAAATATATATGATTTTGCTAGTAGATATAAACCAATCTCTAATTAACAGTGGCATCAGACTAGGCTCCATTTGTAGCATACATGTTTGACATAAGTGTGTACTTTACAACCTTGTACAGCTCAAAAGCAAAAAGCTTTGAAGCTGCCCATTCTGCTGCATTTACGGTTAGAAAATAAATTCTCCAGGTAAAGGAACATGAGCTAACATGGCAAACATCCTCAATCATACAGAGTTCCATGGAGGACAATGTCACGTTGACAACATTTCCAGGTAAAAGAACATGAACAAAAATGTTAGATTGTCATCAACCAAGGATCAAAGGGCAGACATGCTTTGCATCAAAAGGCAGCATAGGCAACTTAAATGAATGTAACTATACACAACCAGAATCGATGAGAAAATGTCAACTATAACAACTTTATTGGTGAAATCTTGACCTACGATTGCATCTGTTATGTACGAAAACTAAGGCAGCTTAGCTATGAGAAAGACACATAGGGAAAGAAAGAAGGTTAGCATGATTAGAAACAAGTTATAAACAAATAATCCAGGTAAGCTAAATATTAACATCATCAATATCCCAATCTATCTCTCTCCATCTCAAGATCTCTCACCAAAAGTGTTCATCACTAGCTCATTCATACTGAACTTCAAAAATTCTATCATTAGTTAGGTTATCTCATAATTATTGTTTCATAAGCACAAGACAAGAATCTCAAACCAGTAATTGAAAAAAAAAAACTAAATCAGTATACTAACGTTTCATTAATTAGCAAAGGAAAGGTGGCAATTTTTAAGATCAAGTTAGCAAAATAATGCAATTCTTATACAGATGGAACATGTACAGTTGCAGAGCCACCTTTAGTATATTATCAGAGTAAAGAGGGACCACAATTTATCTTTTATCTTTCTCTGAATCAGTTAGAACGATCAATATTTCCGCATCCAAACTATGGTTGGTGTTTATATCTAATGTAGAAGCAACATTCTTATAACAAAAACTACAAACAAATACGAGTGAAACGGGCTAGGATTGGAGTAACAAACGGAATTCAACTTCTTCTTCTTTTTTTTTACTGGAATTCAAGTTAATAGAACATAACAATGTAAAAGAACTTCATCTAGAAATCCATCTTCCTCATTCCTTGTACTCCAACAATAAATTTATGACTTCCCATCAAAATTATTCAGGATATATAGTTACTAGTTGACATCAAGAAACCCAATCCACGATAGATCATGCTTAGAGAAATAAAGACCATGATGCAAACATCAAGACACTTTACATGGGATGATAAATCAACCAAGCAGTTAATTAATATTTAAACTAATGCCACAAGTATACCATTTCACTTTCAGAAGAAAGCAGAAAAATACAAATATTTGAGCACAAGGTATAGTGCATCACTGATAAGAAAGTACTCTCAAATCGGTGAGGCCAATAATGAAGAATCCATGTACAAGGGATGCCCACAATGCGTAATGCTGAGGAGACTATCTCCGGTGGCCATCTTCGACTGCAGTGATTGGATTTACTGCATTTGGGCCAATTTTGACGTCAACCACGAAAAGAAGCCTTACAATTTCGCTCATAACATGCATAAATGAGAGTAGATGTTCAATGGTGGGAAAAGGCGGAGGAGAATGATGAATAAGAGGGGAGACGAGGAGTCAGCATTAGGGGTATAGGTGGAGGCAGAGGAGTGAGTATAGGAAGAGAAAGAGGTATGGAAGTGGGAGGCTTACATTTTTTTCATTTCATTTTTCGTTGATTATATAGAGACCCGTTTTACTAATTTAACTCATCTAGGATCCACGTACTAACCTGATTAGGGGGTGAAATTGTGGAATTAGAATTGTAATTCTTAGGTCTTATTAAAGGATTTGAATTTGTAAGGTGCGCCATTCCAATTCTAAGTCTCCAAATCTTTCACAACTTGTAATCAATGTAAGGTGCGCGATTTAGGTGGGCTAGTTACCTAGTTTGCCAGTCATCTTACAAGCAAGAATCCAATCATGCCAGTATGACTAAGGTAAATATTAACAGAATTAGACATGATTCCGAACGCAACCTGAAGTTAAGTTAATAATTAGCAGTGTGAGATCCGTTTCACATAGGACGAAAGGAAAGGATGAATAGTTTGGACTTGAACTCGTGACTCCGCTCAAGAGTCATTAGAGTAGTCCAAATCTCACATTAGAGCAAATTTCACATGGTTAAGTCGTATGCAACATCAAGTAAAGGTTTGGGGAATGATATTGAAGATGCTTTGGATGCTATGGAAAGAGCATCAAGTAAAGGTTCGGGGGAATGATATTAACGATACTTTGGATGCTGTGGAAAGAGTATTGAGAAGAATCCAGCTTCAGAATTTTTGGGGAATTTAGTTCAATTCATTTCAGACAGTTGATGGATTTTTGAGGCTACAATGTACACTTTACACGCATAGTTATGATGTAGTAATTAGTACTTTCGATTTTCAATTCATTCGTTGCCTCTTTTTTTTTTAGCTTAGATATTGTATAGGAGACTCGGTAGACTTCTTTCTTTTTTCTCTTCCCAACAAATATGTTGTAATTTAATTATGCTTCATAGAGGAGCTGCGGAAGGAAATAGAATATGAATCGCTGATTGAGAAAAGTTGGAAGAGTCTCGGAAAGATTTAGTATTTTTTCAAGCTAATTTCCTTTTTTTTAGATTTTTAAAATTATGGTCATATACTCTTATTGATTTTTCTTTTTGAAGGATATATATAAAGTTACATTGGCTATCTAAGTCGTGTTGCCATCAATATAATGAGTGATGGAAATTAAGGCCATTATAGCAAAGCCAGTTCGGAAGAGAGATTGGAAAGCGCAAAAAGATGGTAGACATCTAATTCCAAACGCAATCACCAAGTAATTGACTATATTGAGGTGGAAATGTGTAAAGGTTTGGGAATCAGGTGACCAATGATGGAGCCAAGGGGGGCAGAGGGGGGTCATGGCTCCCCTAAATTTTGAAAATTTTAATTCATAATATGTAAATATGTGTGTAAAATAAAATTGGCCCCTCTTAAATTTTTACAATTTTAGTTTATATTATATATATATATATATATATGAATTAGTCATCTTTGAATGGAATGGCTTGCAAGCTTTAATTTGCCATGAATGTCCATATGCCTATTACATTCATTGTTTGGCTCAAAGGCTTCAACTTGCTTTAGTTGCACCTTCTAGAGAAGTAACTTCTGTTCACCAATTCTTTTCCAGTTTAGTTTTGATTATCAACATTGCTACTGCATCTAGCAAACATAATAATGAATTAAAGGAGGCTCAAGCAATTGAAGTTGCTACTAAGATTGCTAATGGTGAACTTGAAACTGGAAGGGGGTTTAATCAAATTGGCACTTTAAAACGAGTTGGAGATACTCGTTGGGGTTCTTATTTGGATTCTATTTCTAGTTTACTGAAAATGTTCAATGCTACTTGTGTGGTTTTAAGTAACATTGCAGTAGATGGAGGTTCATACTCTCAACGTGGAGATGCAAATTTACCTTGGAATCAGTTGTTATCCTTTGAGTTTGTTTTCACTTTGCATCTTATGAAAGACATTATGGAAATTACTCATCTTCTTTGTATGGCATTGCAACGTAAATCTCAAGATATTTTGAATGCAATGCATCTTGTCTCAAGCACAACAAAGCTACTAAAGAATTTTCGAGATTCGGGATGGGATGATTTCTTGGTGAAAGTTAAATTAGTTTGTGGGCAACATCAAATTGATATCCCATGTATGAATGCTCAATATATTGCAAGACGTGGTAGATCTCGAAGTCATCATGATGAGATTAGTGTGGGGCATTAATATCGAGTGGATATATTTCTTGCAACAATTGATTATCAATTGCAAGAGTTACATAGCAGGTTTAATGATCATACTGTGGAATTGCTTGCTTTGAGCACTGCTTTAGATCCTAGAAATGGATTTATGCTATTCAAAATTGATGATATTTGTAAACTTGCAGAGAAGTTCTATCCGAATGATTTTATGGAGCAAGAACTAGTACGTCTAAGAATAGAACTTCAACCATTTGAACTCGACATTCCAAATCATCCTGAATTGCAAGAATTATCTGGTATTAATGAGTTATGTCAAGGCTTGGTGAAGACAAGAAAATCAGTGATATATCTTCTTATTGATAGATTGATTAGACTTGTTCTTACTCTACCGGTATCAACTGCAACTACAGAGCGGACATTTTCAATTATGAAAATAATCAAGACAAAGCTCCAAAACAAGATGGAAGATAATTTCTTGAATGATTGTCTAACTGTATATATAGAAAAGGAAGTTGTTGAAAAATTTAGCGGTGATTCAATCATAGATGAATTTATTTCTATAAAAGAGCGTAGAGTTCAATTTACTTCTAAGAAAAGATGTTGAAATTTCAAAGTATGTTAACATAACTTTTATCTTTTTTCAATTGAAAATAGTTACATTTATATTACATGGTTATACATATATATATATATATATATTGCATAGGTGACATATTGGAGAGCTCATAATGTGCAAATTAGATGGTTTGTGATGTTATAAGATATTTAATCAAAGGTTATCTTTTTTGTCAATTTTTGTTATGACTGTACCGTATATTTATGAATAAACATACCTTTATAATTAAATTTAATATTTGATATTTTTATATGTAATATATTTAAATAGAAGAAAATTATTTTGAACATAATATATTAAGATAATTTTATTAGGAAAAAATTTTGGCTTCCCCAAAAAAAAATCCTGACTCCGTCACTGGGTGACACTACTATTTGACTGTTTTCCCTTTTGTCTTTCCGATATGTATCCACTTGGAAATTTCTTGTTTTCATACTTTGTCCCAACATAAGAAAAGGATGTTGACAGCAAATGATGTCCAAAAATGAAAGAAAAGAAAAAGAAAATGTTAGTTGTAGTAGGATTCAAAATATAAATTAATCCACATTGTCTTTTTTATTAGTACTATAAAGAATGTTCCAACAATCGCTTGAGTTGGCCAAAATGGTAGTATTGATGTCATTTTTTCTTGCCAACTAGAATTCGAATCTCTCCTGAGATTTCTACTCATCGCACAGGATTTGTCTAATGCGTCTTATCACTCCATATGCTTGGCGAGCCATGCAATCTCTTATAAAAAAATCATATGATATACAGAACCCTAAATTGATTTGAAGCAAGTGATAACATATAGTTTGGTGCAATCTATTGGAAAGAATAATTCTATTGGAATCCAGAATGATTTACATGTTTTAGTTGGTGCAATCTATAAATTAATCTTGTGCAGGATCCTAAAATTACTGGCAAAAGGTGCTTTCAATCTAGCTTTAATCGACCCCATTCTCCTACCTTGCCAAAATTTGTCTCCGCAATCAAGGAATCCAGCATTCCAGCCCAAGTTGATGATGAAGTTGCTCGGTTGTGGGCTCTAACACTGCTGACATTTGACCTTTTGACTAACTTTGCCAAAGATCCATTCCTTTACAAAAAGAGAAAGAAGAAACATCGTAAATCCTTCAACTTACTTCACGTGTAGCAATTTTATGTGAAATTTAAAATAAAATTGAATGTTTCAGACTACAGCAACAAACAAAAAAAAAAAAAAAAATGCTTCAGACTACTTTCAAATCCTTCCATAAAATGCATCAGAACGAAAGTTTAAGCCAATTCTTTTTGCCAAAACAACAATAAACTGAAAATTTTTAAGCTTCTTCTATGGGTTGAAACACAAAAAAGGCAAAAAGAAAAGGAAAAGAAGTTGAGTTCTACTGGCATATAATGACAGGAAGGCTATTTCAAACAAAATATATTTCATCTGTTCTGTACGTTAAAACTTTACCATTCAGGGGTCCATGATGTCCCAATTCTTTTTCTTTGATTTTGAAGTTCCAATTCTCTCTTTGTGGTATGGTTTTGGGCAGTGGACCAAAATGATCCTTTTGTTTTTCCAAAAACAAATTTAATCCCTTTTACTGGAAAATGATCCAATGTCGCTCCCTTATAATTTCAACAAAACTAAATTGAACATTCACTTAATCACAATGGGCCTTCTAGTATTGTACCCAACTAAATATTTTGCAATTTTCACCATTTATGGTAAAATAAATTCCCTTATAATATTTTTTATTTTAAGGTGATCGTTGAATAACTTTTTAGAGGTGCTAAAAACTTGCCTAATTTCGTGCATTATAATAACATTTAAAATTTTAATGTTGTTGTGGAAATCCATTATTTGACAATAAAAAAAACAATGTGATGTTTAGGCACCAGTCTGAAAGAAATTCATGTTTCCAATATTATTTACAGTAATTGAATTATAGTTCATCTATTTAGTGATTTACTTAAGTTTGGATTTTTTTATGCCCAATGGTTAATATATTAGAATTTTGTTTTAATATTAATTAGATAATATTAATATTATCTATTTAGTGATTTACTTAAGTTTGGATTTTTTTTTATGGACCATGATATTGGGATGCTTATAATTGCCTCCAAATCCTGCATTAATGTCTGCGCTCTCCTTTACCTATCCTAGCATTAGTTAATATAGTAATATGGTCATAGAATTTCAAGGACCATAGTGATTAATTTTCTAAATACTAGGGGCTAAATTTTTTTTTTTTTGCGTGAAATAAAAAAAAATCATTTTAACCCGCATCCTAATTATTGAGCACCAAAATTGCAACTCTTCCTTTCTGAATTCAAAGACTAGTCTATTTTTCCATGTGAAACGCTAAAGGAGTAAAAAGTCGTTTTAGATGGCTTTGCACACCCTAATCCTATTACAAGTTTACAACAAATTCAAAGAAGCCTTTGTCGTAGGCGGAGTCAAGGACCCATCTTAAAGTCATAATCCATCTTTTTGAATAAACAATTCAAAAGTGAATTAAAGAATGATTAAAGGTAAAGGGTTGCTACTCAATCATAGCATGCGGTACTGATTGGCATTTGAGGGGTCCAGGCATTGTCAAGCTTTATCATATCAATCTAACTTACCATTTTGAAAAGAAAAAAAATATAAAACAAATATGACAAAGAAATTCAATTTAATTCGTATGACATCTGATTCCCGACGCACTCACAATTAACTGTTGGAAAGTAATTGACTGTTGAAGTGGAAATGTGCAAAGGTTTTGGAATCAAGTGGACATTGATGGATCATGGATGAATGGGATAAAAGGCAACAGCATATTGGACTGTTTTTCCTATTGTCTTTTCGATACGTATTCGCTTGGAAATTTCTTATTTTCATACTTTGTCCCCACCCCCACATGAGAAAAGATGATGTTAGCAGCAAAGGATGTCCAAAAACTGAAAGAAAAGCGGAATGCAGAATATAAAATGAAAATGGCTTTCTTACTCTTACTTTAAGATACGAGACAAATAAATAAGTAAACATTAAATCCCTATTTAAAAAAATAATTAATTACAAAATCCAAAGAATAAGCGTATCATATTTATTTAGATTTACATGTTTGGATTGCAAATTTTTCCAAAAAAATTTGTTACATTTTCGTAATCATATTTTCAATCACCTTTCTACCTCCCACATAACAAATCGTTTTTAAAAAATAGCAATCCAGACGAGATTGAATTTGAAACTCGTAGTATAAAACCTACTTACCAAATATCCCGTAAACTTTAAATATCCCATTAGAGAAAGTGAAATAGCATTTTTACTAAATAATTAAAGGTGAAATAGCATTTTTACAGAATAATTAAAGGTGAAATAGCATTTTTTCGTGTGTAAATTTAAAATTTCATTTTGAAAGGTAGGAAAGGAGGCTAAAACTTGTCATAAATTGGTAATGCTAAAAAACGAGCAAGTTAACAAATTACGAGAAAATAAAATAATAAGATAAAACCAATAAATAATAATAATAATGAAACAAAAGTAGTTAATATTATGACAAAATGAAAAATCTGAAAAAAAAAAATTAAGGAGGATATCTATCTATGTCAAAAGTGCATCAAATGTTTGTTAAAGCTAAAAAATTTTCACCATGTACAAGGCTTCAGCAATATTAATGCATGAAAGTTTCTAACAATGAGTTCAATAATCAAACATAGGACTCAAATTTCTTCTAAATGGGTGGAGAAAGAAAAGATGATTGGGAAAGACCATTCTAAATGGATCAATTAGATTTGATGAGTTATCCAATAATACCCATTTAATATTATTAGATAATCCATTTATATCCATATGCAAAAATTTAAGATACTCATATCTATTTATTTATGGGCAAACATTGATAAATTTAGTTAAAAGAGTAGTTGGTAGAGCAGTCTTTTCCTTGGTACAACATTTTACTAAATAGCATTTTATAAGCTATTAGAGAAAGTGAAATGGCGTATTTTTACTGAATAATTAAGGGTGAAATAGCATTTTTACTATCTAAAGGAAATCAAATATGAAGATGCACAAATAAACGTCCTGCCAGTCAATAGTTCCCTGCGGCCCAATTTGAAATTTTGAAAGCAAAAAAAAGGCTAAACAAATCAACTGAAAGGTATATAAAAATAGACAAATCAACTGAAAGCAGTAGTTTTTTTTTTTTTTTGTGTAACTGAAAGCAGTTGTTGATGAACCACTTTTTTCAAGAGGGAGAAAAGAAGGGAACGAGTCACGTTAAGCATGGGAATGCATGTGGAAGAGAAGATTCAGCTATTTTTTAACCCACCAAGGGAAGAACTGAAGAAGCAGCTAGGAACATGGATCCGCCCCATTCCAATTGGGTACCCTTTCTTTCATGTCGTGCGGTGCAGTGATACAATTCACTTGGTTGGGTGCTGACAGTGGGAATGTGGATCCTCTTACTTACACGTGTACCGTCTAAATACGTAGCAATAATTAAATAAAAGTTGCCTGGGAAGACCAAGTAAGAAAAACGCGTATATAACAATGCAGTAGGAGTAGTCCTCAGTCACCGCTCCTTGCCCTTTGCGTCAAACTTCTGTTTTCAACAAAACATCCTTTCCAAATCATTGCGTTCTATCCTTGCAACATTTTATTTCCAATACTCCTTGTACCTCAAAAAAACCAAAGCAATGGCTGAATTGTTTGTTCCAAAGATAATAGATGAATTGGGTGATGTTGTCGTGAAGCAGCTCGGGGAGAAGATTAACCTGGTGATGGGGGTTGAAAAGGAGGTGGCAAATATCAAAAGAAAGTTAGAAACGATTCAAAATGTGCTCCATGATGTAGAGAGACGAAGGCTGAAGGATAAATCTGTCGGAAAGTGGCTAGAAGAGCTTGAAGACATAACATATGAGATGGATGACGTCCTGGACGAATGGAACATCAAGATTCAGAAACCAAAAAATGAGGGAACTCAACAGAATGCCAGATTGCAGGCAACATTGTGGAGCAAGGTTCGTTCCTTCATCCCATCCCTTTGTTCTTGTCTTAAACAAGTTCCTGTGCGTAGTGACATTGCTTTGAAAATAAAAAGCATAAATGAAAAGCTAGAATTGACCTTGAAAGAGGCAGATCAATTCAAGTTTATTTCAATTGGGGGGATTCCTGATTCTCAGCGAATTATGACTACCTCAATCATAGATGAATCAGAGGTCTGTGGTCGAGAATTTGATAAGGATGCTTTACTTGACCAAGTTTTGTCTAAGAGTAGTAGTCAAGGAAGAAAGGGGGTTCAAGTTATCTCTGTAGTAGGGGCCGGGGGTAGTGGAAAGACCACACTTGCCCAGCTACTTTTCAATAACGATAAAGTAAAGGACCACTTTGAACTTAGAAATTGGATTTGCGTATCAGATCCTTTTGACCAGAAAAGGATCGCGAAAGCTATCCTTGAGAATGCTGGAAAAAGTTCTCAAGAATCAGAGTTGGATCCATTGATCCAACGTATAAAAGAAACTTTTTCTGGTAAGAGATTCCTGCTTGTCCTAGATGATGTTTGGACAGAGGATGACTCAAAGTGGAAACCTTTCCAATACTCTCTCAAGGATGGGGCTCCCGGAAGTGTAATCTTGGTAACAACAAGGAGTCATAGAGTGGCCACAGCGGTGGGATCGACTGCTACTCACGACCTAGGCATGATCTCTGACTCCGATTGTTGGCTAATAATGCAAAGGCTAGCATTTGCCAACAAATCAGGGGACTTGTGCAAGAAGGTGGAAAGCATTGGGCAGAAAATTGCAGAAAAGTGCAAGGGGTTGCCACTTGCTGCAAAGACTATGGGAAGCTTGTTACGGTTCAAAGATACCGTACAACAATGGCAGAATGTTTTGGACAGTGAGATATGGCAATTGAAGGAAGCAGCTGTGGAACTTTTCCCTCATTTGTATTTAAGCTATAACGAGTTGTCCCCAGAGTTGAAACGTTGCTTCTCATATTGTGCTGTCTTTCCCAAGGATCATGTGATATATGTAGAAGAAGAGCTTATTGGGATGTGGATAGCACAAGGTTATGTTCTCCCAAGACGAAGAGGTGAGCGCTTGGAGCTGGTGGGCCGTGAGTACTTCAACAATTTGGCAATGCGTTCCTTTTTTCAAGAATTAGAAAAAGTTGGTGATGAATATAAGCAGTGCAAGATGCATGACATAGTGCATGATTTTGCACAATTTCTCACAAAAAATGAATGTCATGCACTGGATGGAACTGGAAGAAATTCATCTGGTGGAAGAGCACGTCATCTAACAATTTTGGAAGAAGGCACTGAGGAGGAGATTTTTAGTTCTCCAGTCGTTGATTTTGGACGGCTCAGGAGCTTTTTAACTTTTCCTGAAATTGGAAGAGTAGTAGTTCCCCAAAATCTATTCTCCAGGTTGAAGTGCGTGAGGACTCTGACTTTAAGTCGTCGTGGGCTAGCTGAAATCCCAGCCGAGATCGGAAGGTTGATTCATCTTCGGCACTTGGGCTTAAGTAATAATAATTTCGTGGCACTGCCAGAAGCTATATGTGATCTATATTATCTGGAAACTTTGGATATCAGTTGTTGTCGAATGCTTTCGTGTCTTCCTGAAAGGATTGAAGGCCTTGTACACTTGCGGCACCTTCACAATTATGTGGCCCTTGAATTACGTCAAATTCCACAAGGACTCAGGAAGCTGACGTCGCTTTGTAGTTTGACTTGGTTTGTCGCCAGGGTTAACTCTGATGATTTGGCAATTCTGAAGGACCTGAACCGACTAGAAATATTGTATATTAAAATTGAAGGAGAAGTAGATTTTGGGAGTGCGAAACTCGGAAAGAAAATCAACATGCGTGAAATGCGTTTGATCTTTAGCGATGGGACCCACTTCATAGAAACTCCAAGTTACATTGAAAGCATGGAACCACCTCCAAAGTTGGAACGACTTGTGCTATACGGCTATCCAGGAGCCCAGTTACCAAGTTGGCTTATGACGAAGTCTCACGCCAATAACTTGACGAGACTATTTATTGATAGTCCCGGCAATATCTCATCCTTGCTTGCCTTGTGGAAGCTATCATCCCTAGAAGAGCTTCTGCTCTCGGGAGCGGAAAAGCTAGAATGTTTGGGCAAGGAATTCTTGGGAGTTACAAAAGCACTACATGAGAATAGTCGTGATGCTCTTGATACATTGTCAGACTCCGAGCCATCATCCTCAGCTGAAGTAGTGGCATTTCCAAATTTGAGAAAATTACATTTTAACTACCTACCAAATTGGACAAATTGGGAAGACTTAAGTGAAGATGACGAAGAGGTTGCGGTCTCTATCATTCCATGTCTGGAGGAGCTAAATATTTGGGGCTGTGAAAAGCTTGAAGTTCTGCCACATCGCATCCTCGGAAGGATATCATCTCTCAAAACATTGGATATTCGGAATTGTTTCAAGTTGAGTGATCATTACTCTAACAAAACAGGAGATGATTGGATAAAAATATCACACATTCCTCGAGTTCACATATCTGATGAATATTAATCCGCTCAGGTATGGTTATTCACACATTTTTTTATGTATCTATTCATCTTTGAAGTCAAATAATTACTACTTATAGAATTACAACAAACTAAGGCATACTTTGTAGAATATGACATGTGCTTAATAATGAATCAAGTGTTAACAGAGCCATATGTATAATGAAAATATGAAATATTCATTTATAGTTTAGAATGATCTTTTTTTTTATTGAGAAGATGCAAGTCATTAACTAGTAAATACAACACTAAATTTCTAACAAAATATCTAACCGTAAACTCTTCAGTTTGGAATTCCATTTATGTCTTGTCTTTTTATCCTTTTTTTTTTGTTTTGCTTTTGTCCTTTGTTTTCTAGATAATACTCATTGATGACTCAAAATGAAGCTACAACAGAAAGCATTGGGGGATCAACCTCTACGTCAACTTTTCACTTGGGTTCATGTAAACTTTCAAATAATTGTAAAAATATGGTTGAAGCGACACATCCACTTGCTTTGTTCAAAATCATTTGTTGAAAGCGTCTGTTACCTTACCAATTTCCAGTTTGAATTTCAAGTGGTTACACAACCAGTCTTTATTTTTTCAAATTATTATTGTCCTATTGTATGTAAGTTTGTGTAGATTTAATAAAGAAGAATGTTTGTACATTGTGTTTACCTATACAATGTATTATTGACAATCTATTATTAGCGTACCTATTTTATGGTATTATTCTAAGAATAACATGAATTCAAATTTGAAATTCAAATAAAACACATATGTCATACATCCAAAACTGTTAGTAATTAAAAAAAAAATCACTACACTGTGAGTGCATAAAAAGTTAATCTTTATTCTAATAGTTAAAAGTTAACAAATTGATAAATTATTCTTTATCTTGTTTCCTTTCTTAAAAAATTATTTACATAGATAATTGGAATAACAAAAACTCAGGCTACAAAAAAGCATGTACGCTTAAAGGCACTCAAACTCATGATACTTTTATAGTAGTAGCAGTGGAAGTTGTAGTAGTAGTAATGACAATGAATTGCTAATAGTACTTTCTTCTAAAAGTGAATGGACTAATTAGCTTTGTTTAAAATTTTTTTAAGAAGGGAAGGAATGGAATTTAAGAAGTGAAATGGGGATAGGGTGACTAGAACAAAATATCATAATAAATCTTGACAATTTCATTCACAAGACAAAAGTTACTACAAGCAGAATTTTGAGCTTGAAAGTTTGTAAGACATATCATAATAAATCAACTATTTGCATACTTCACATATATGAACCAGTTTAATAAGCTATCCATACTCCAAAATTGAATATCATCCTTTGTTTATTCACTACTATATATGTTCAATACTTAGTTGAAAATATGCCTTCCCCATCTCTACTTCCTAATCATTTAAAATAATTGAAACAATTTTTATAAAATAGTTGAAAAACTCAGACATGTAATTAGTTATCTTCAAGTTGATTGAACTATTGAAGATAAAATAGACTTTGACACATCAGATTTCATTGTATTTAATTCAACTCCAGCAGTTAGTTATATTTTAATTCTTTCTATAAAGGCTGTTAAATTATTTAATCCATAAAACTCACATTTTAACTATGAAATTGGGCAGCCCTAGCCTAATTACTTTCGTAATTGAAATCACTATCTCTCAAGCAGACATTACCTGATCAAAAATTCCATCTCTGGAGAAGCAAAATTGGTACTTCCCGTTCAGCTTCCAGAAAATCGAATTATGAAAGAATTCCCAAAGAAACAACAGAACCTTGCCCAATGCTACTAGATTGCTACTTAAGTTACCACGCTTGACAAGAAACTGGCACTAGTTTCACCAAGAAGTTTGTTTACAAGTTGACAAAAATCCCTACAAAAATCAAATTAGAAACCAACGTAGTGCATGAGTATAGAAGAAACTGTTATATAAGGTTTACAAAAATCCCAACAAATACTCCATGTAACCCAATGTAGCCCACGACTGAATGGATGCAGGGAATTACAACACAAAATCTTTGGAGTAAGGAATCCTATTCTGCCTGCTGAGAAGGTTCAGAAGAATTACAATAGTACAAATCTCTAACGTTGGTCAACAGCACCTGCTTCCTAAAATTTCAGATGGTGTTCAAACAAAGAAGCCATTTCAATCTGCAATACAACTCAAACAAGGAAACCAATTCATCCTTGGTACCGGATCATGAATAGACATTATTAGAGAGGAAAATGCAGATCAGGAACATTTATTTCTAAAATATGACACAACAGGAACATTTATGTCTAAATATTACACAACACATTATTTTGTCAGACCCAGGATACAAAACGAACATCATGCCATTAAATATGCTATGACAGCAAACAGACTCTTCCCGCCAGAGTTTCTTACTCATAAGATGATGACCTAAAGAAGGACAATATTATGAGCAACAATCAATCAGACTTGGATTTAGAAGCCCACTGATAAATGCATGCACTGTTATAAACTAGCAACTTGGAACTAATAAAAGGTAGATATTTCAGAGTCTTGCCGAGAAACTCTGGTTGGGAAACCAGTAATATCACAGAGACCCACCAATGGTCATTATGGAGTTCAACCCCTTATTGCCTTCTAACTCCCATTTTTTACTCCAAAAATAATTCATTTCGGATGATTGATACCTCACTGCTTAAGTAAGAAATCCCTTTCCAAGCATTACTATCAGCTGTATTCTACTAAATCATATTGAGAGAAGACCTATTACAAGGGCAAAACCCAGTAGAGACAGAAATACGTCAAACCACCCCTTTCCAATGGACCCGAACCATAAAGAAAAACAAAAAAGGTTCTTTATTGATGAGATTTTATTTAAACGGAACACAAACCAGATACTATCCACAAAGCAAACAATTCACCAGACAGCAAATAAATACTCCATGGAGTAAAATGACAAGAAAATGCAGAGACGAGAAGAAAAAAACTCAACAAAATGAAATTGACTTACAGCTGTCAGCACTGCTTCAGCACCTTTATTTCCGGACTTCCCATCAGCTCGATTGAAAGCCTGCATTTATCATATTGTAACTTTAAGAAATGGGTTACCAATGGAAAAAATTGTAGAATACTGGTTAAGATCAGGGTGACAATTTCCATCAGCATAGACATTTTACCAAAAATTAGCCACAGGATGATTATCATATACAGCAACATGCCAATTATATGATGAACTATTTTATGATTTTCTATGCAATAACTCCTGTGACAGAGTATATGAGATCAGAAAGGTCAACCATGAGTTTTATTAAGCAAAAGAGAAATTTCATGAATTTACCTACTCCATGTCATCACAGGTCAAAACACGAAATACGCATGGAACACCTGGAATTCATTGAAAGGAAAATTAAATACTTCACCATTAAGCCACCATAAATGTTTTAAGACTGCATTCCACGGACAAAATTGTCTGTATTTGAAACACAAAAATGAAGTTATAGGCGTGCACACAACCAAGTTGATGATTCCCAAACACCTCAAGTGCCTTTTATGAGGAATGTGTCTGTAAACTCCTACACTAAACATCATCTGACATTTGAGAACATAAGACCCTCTGCTTCTGTGTCTACAAGCACAAAATGGGAAAAGCAGGTACAAGCACTATTCAGTGTACTTATTATGAGTTTGACAATTTCAAAGTGGTTCTATGTTGCAATAAACCACAAACATCTTTTAACAACAAAAGTTTTGGTGAGAAGTTCCCTTCCCTTTTCTAAATGCCTGATTGGTCTGCTCAGCAAACGTACAAAGTGGATTGCAGTTTTCTGACCCTCTTCTTCCCATTCAGGTTGAGTGCTTTTAACACAAAAACCATCTGTCAACTAGGTAAAATTTTCCATCACTGCTACAACCTGTGGATCAGTAGTATACACATTTACCAATCTTTTGATTCCTTTCTTAACAAACTTGTTTAACTAAGCTATTGGATATCTTGCTAATACAATCAAATCTACCGAAGCTCCTCTAACGACTATTTCCCCTAGGGCTGAATTCATGCTTTTAGTACTTCAAGTTAGTAAATATTGGTTCTCCAGATAGTATAGTGGTTTAGATAGTAGTCATTCCCAGTATATGAAATCATTAAGATCAAGAAAACTTGTGCATCATTTCCATTATGAAAGGCAATAATATTATTACAGTTTGTAGGTTGACATTTATTTCTTCATTTTGTATTGAAATAAACCGTATCCTAGGCTAGGAACCTATCCTGAAATGTAGGCGGGATGTGGATAATTCTCTTTCTTGGAAACCTGACCTCTTCCTCTCTCCTCCAAACATCTCAACAAATATAAAGTAAGAGGGAAGAATAAAAGACATCATATTTACTTGCTTTGCACAAACTCCAATTTCATATAGATTAGGGAAAACAAAGTCACTTCTGATAATTATACAACTGAATCATTTTTCTTTGGCCCCAGTAAATTAACCCTCGTACTTTGTATCCCAAAAATCAGACACAGAAGCAAATAAAATCCAGAGAGTCAATAAGTAGGGAAAAAAAAGAAAATACTCTAGGTAAATCAGGAAAATCTATTATAGAAAATTTTTTTCTTACACAGCATACGAGGAACAGAAATCTCATGCTGAGCAATGTACTATGATAGTGCATATATAAAAAGTGAATGAGCAAATGTGAGAGATATAATACAGAAAGTTACCGCCAACGGTGGAAAAGATATGCAAATAGTATTTCATCATGCACAAACTACTGGCAGGAAATAAGGAACTAGTAGCTGGTAATGAAGTCGAATGGTACCATAATTCGGCAATTATTATGAATGAACAACTCAACCCATGAAACCTCATACAGATAACTGAGGATCTAAATGACCAACAAGATGTTTTAGCAGTCATTACATGTTTGTACTCTTAAGAAACAAGAAGTATCATAGAATCACTATTTTAAAGCAGAAGAAGCATCATAAAGTTACAAAAGTTGAAGGAACAATTTGTTCGCCAAATTGAACATTATCATCCAGCTGCTCTCATATCTAGATTCAGGTTTTCTATTCTTCAAATGAGTAAGAAGAAACATAACCACCATTTCTCTCTTTTTAGAAACTATAAGCAACCTGTTATAGTCTAGCTTTGTCAAATGTTAGTAGATGACTAGCCATCATCCATCTGCCAAGAGCCAAAAAATATAAGTACAAGGGAAGAAATTAGGTCTGCATATTGTGTGCGCATGAGAGAAAGAGAGAGAGAGGGAGGGAGAGAGCATGATCTTCTCATTATGTTTTAAGAGTCCTCCACTAATATCCAATTTAGAAAGCAGTAATCACACCAAACCCTAATGCATCCTCTTTTCATTAGCACAATTAAAATTGTTTCTCTACTTCAACCGAAATTACATTTTCAATTTTGGAATACAGGGTTCAAATGTGGAAGAAGAATTTGATAATGATGGTTGATTTTATCAAATTTATGTGAAGTTAGAGCCATCACCACCATTTAAAGGGTAAGAATTCTATTACAATTAGTAAATACCAAAGAGTTCACTACTATATAATCTAGAAGTATATTATCAACTCAAAAATAAATTAGAATGACCATGACTGTTGTGAATTTTCATTGGAAGAGCCTTGATATGTGATTTTGTTAATGGCAGTAATGACTGAACTATTCCCTATTATATTTGGTGCCTTAGAAAATCTATCCCACCCATTGTACCCTTTCTCTTTTCTTCTGCGAGGCAGCCAATACAATCAAGAAAGGGAAGGAAACGAGTGTTACTTAAGGTAATCCTGAAGCTCGCAAAAACTGTCAAAATGCAGATTAAGGGAAACTTAGATATCTCATCTAGCAGCAATAAGAAACCAGTCCCAAGCAGATATGCTTGAAACAAAAAACCTTAAATTAAGTAGCATTTCTGCAAAAACTCTCCGTGCCCTTCTATAATGGAAGTTACATTATTTTTGCCATTAGCTCACATCAATTTACTACTAACAAATATTAAGACTATATTATATCAACAATTCCACAGAGAGCATCATTTTTAAGCATTGCAATAAGATTCCTGATACTAACTGCAGTGGCTTACATAGCTTGAAACACCGGAATCAGACAACTCCTTCGGTCTGGGGACTCAAACAATGGCTCAGGTCTTAAGGCAAAAGCACCTTAGGAACAAAAGAAAATTATTGTGTCTTAGGTATTCAGCAACACTCATCATAACAATGTTTTATCAAAGTTAAATTTATGCTCGTGCAATGTAAGGTGCATATTTGGCCTCATTCTGGTTGTCAACTGGTTATTTAACTTTCACGAACATGTCCAGTAAAATGCTCCAAAAACAATTCTAACTTTTAGTATTTGATAAAAAAATTTCCAAGAAACAATATACATGGCTAAACCAATACTTGTCTAAGAAGGTTTGCAGTTAACCAAGCATCAAAGCATGGAAAACTTTCATTAGAGATGACTAACTTAGGTAGATGTCTGTCCTCAGATTCATCTGGACCTGAGGCGTAAAGGCAGTTATGTAGCTAATAGTGTATTAAAAAGGGGAGGGCTGGCCCATACTTTGAAATGGGTCTGGATATTCTGAGGTAACGGAGTTTCCAAAGATCTAGTTCTGGCAGTGAGTGAGAAAGTGATTTCCAAAGAGTTAGATGGAGAACAATTCAAAAAAGGGCAGAGCCGTTTAAAAGAGGTTTGACACAAAGATGCAGGGATGAACCTGATTCATAGGACTAGAAATTACTAATAAGACAAAATGATATAACATCTGATAGCCATCTTTAGGGGAATTAAAAAATATTATAACACCTGAAAGCCATCTTTAGGGGTGTTGGGCATAGGAAAAAAGAAGAGAATCTTCCCTGACCACCGGGGAGGGGAAGCGAGACACTAAGGCGGAGGAGGGTGAGGCGGCTGCGTGCACAAGGTGATGTGGTGCCGGCGGACGCAAGGTGGAGTGACTGCGACGGATGCAACACGAACAGGAAGGAGAAGACTGAAGCGTCAATTCCAAAACTTCATTCCTTAGGTGTGACGACCTAGCGTGGGCATGTCTAACTGCCAGCTTCCTGTCACAAAATAACAACCCACTAAGTGACACTAACACTTAACAAAAACTTCAAAAATATAAGAAAGCTAAAACAAAAGAAGCCTTGGGTTGCCTCCCAAGCAGCGCATTTCTTTAATGTCTTTGGCTAGACATCGTCATATTTATTCACGGAGGATAAAATCGTGTAGCTAGTCTCAGTGCTTTATCTTCTATGTATCCTTGATATCTCTCGTAAATAAAGTAATCCTTTAGCACAAGAGGTATGGTCTTCCATAAATTAGTCGATGGCGCCAAACAAAGAAATGATGACTTTAAATCTTCACTCACTCCTCCATCACGAGCACTTATTGGTTCGAAATATTTTTCCATCGCAACTCTTAACTTATTCCTGTCATGAAACTCAAAATTTTCTGGTATAATAAAATTAATTTCACTAACAGGAATTGAAGAATAAGAGTTAGGTAAATATTGATTAAGAACTGGAGGAGATGTCACCGCATTTGGAGATTGTTCACTGGATTCATCCACTCGAACACGTTGATATTGGGGTTCCATTTCTTGTACTTTAATTCCCTTTTCAACTGCATCGTTAGATTCTTCTTCTTGAGACTCTTGCAGTTTCATGTCATTTGTCAGGATAATTGCATTCTCATCTTCATCATGACCGATAATCATCTGTGAAGGCAATTCTTCACTCATTCGAGAAGTTAATTGCGTTATTCTAGATGTCATTTGATCCATTTGATCTGCCAAGTTACGCATGCTCGCTTGTGTCTCCTGATGAAATTGATATGTGTTAGTAGCTAATAATTCAATCATTTCTTCAAGAGACATACCTGACATAGATGATGGTTGTTGAGACTCTTGCTGTTGAAAACCTATTTACCTTTGTTCATAATTAAAATTGGAACCATCCCACCATCCTTGATTATACCCATTTGAATAAGGGTCATACCATATTTGATATTGAGGTGGAAAATCTCCAAAAGTATCGATTGGAGCACCTAGGCCATCTTGAAATGCGGGATATATGTCAGTTGATTGACCTGAGGCAAAATAAGTTCTACAATTCGCAACAGCCAATTGATCATTAGAAAAAATATGAGTCTCATAACCCCATCTAGAAATAAAATCCACTCTATCACCAAAATACGGAATGTTAGTAGCTATAAAAAAGATGAATTAAAAAAGAAACAAATTAATCAAGCACCAGTCCCCGGCAACAGCGCCAAAAATTGACAGGTGCGGAACCTGTGCAATAATAATTACGTACTCAAGAAAAATACAGATTTTGTATATAGTGGTGAGTAGGGTCGAATCCACAGGGATTGGGGAGAAATTTATTTCTTTCCAAGTCAATAGAACAAAATTGGGGGATATTCAATGGAATGAAAGTGAAAATAAAATAAATAAAATTTAAAAGCTAACTCACCAAGTGCAATTTACTAAAATTAGAAATTAATATAATTCTACCCAAAAGATCAACTTCTCAGGTACGGTCCAATTAAATGATCATCGATGCAAAGATATTTCATTCATTCGTCACTAGGTTGGTTATAGTTATCAACAAGTTCTGACAACCAGTTCTTCCTTACTTTTTCGACAGTCAAGGTACGACCGTTGACTGCTTCTCTAACCAGAAAACAACTCTAGGTACGACCATAGGAATTTAATTATCCAGTTGCATTAAAGCTAGAAAAACCCAACCCTAATCAATAAATACGCTAAGAGGGTTTATTTAAACTAGATCTTGCGTTTCCCCAACGTAAAGCCAATTATGATGGTCGCCACTAATTGTCAACTGAACGAACAATTACGGATTCAATTCAATTAACGTGGCAGTCGGCTATTATATTAAATTAAACATCCGGCCGTTGACATTCAATTAATAAAATACCCATGAACAATTAATTCAGGAAACGCACAAATAGCAACAAATTGGAAGAAATAATGAAGATTCGATTAGATCTCACAGATATTATGGACCGCGCCTGCGCGTCGATCTTTGGGTAGAGGAGAAAACTAGCCGCTCCTCATCGTATCAATTTCGCATGATTCGATTGCTATCATCCGTACAATTGCCCAAGAATTCAGGAGAGGCGAAGTAACAAAGAAACCCAAAAAGGGAAAAGTCTCGCTTCACTTTGTTTTGTGTTCGTCCAAAGCAAAAGATAAAAGCCCAGGTCCCACGAAGGGCATACGAAACAAAGGAAACAGAAACGAAAAAAAATCCCCAAATCGTCTTCCAGGGATCGCACACGAGAGCGACTCCCCAATTGTTTAAAGCTAGTGCGACAAAGTCAAAAGAAAAGGAAGAAGGCGTCTGACAGATCTGGGAAAAGAAAACTAAAGCTAAGGTATTGATTAGACGTAAATCTGGCTTCTTCTTATTTGTAGCCGCCGCAGGAGAAATCCACAAAAGGTTAAGGCCTTGTCTCAGGGGTCCGATCCCATGCGTCTGGTTCGCGTGGACCACCTTTGGTTTCCTCATGTTAATCCCGCGGGTCCGTCCTTTTGATATACCTCTTTCGTTCCCTGGCGTGGTCACGCCATGAAATAGAGTCTTCTGGAATTTTGCCTCGTGAAAGCACATTTTACACCAACCACCTATAATTCATACAAATATGAAATATGAGCAAAACCTCAATACTTAGCATCATGAGTAGCCAAAATTAGAACAGATTAATAGTGTAAAATATGCCCAATAAGCGCTCTATCATATTGCACCCACTTTTTATGCATTTTTAATTTTGACTGCCCTTTACGGGGGCAAAATGTGTACTTTTAAGATTGAAAGTCATAAAGTGTGACTACTTCTAAAGTTTAGGGGACAAAGTGTGACTACTTTTAATATTTATTGAACATAAGATATGATGACAAGAAGTCTTGGACAGAAACATGAATCACCACTAAATAAGTACTTATCTTTATTCTAATGTTCCCCTTTTCTTCTTTATGGCATTGAGGGATCAACCTCTACGTCAACTTTTCACTTGGGTTCATGTAAAATTTCAAATAATTGTAAACGTGGTTAAAGATGCACATCCACTTGCTTTGTTCAAAATCATTTGTTGAAAGAGTCTGTAACCTCACAAATATCTAGATTGAATTTCAAGTGGTTAAACAACCCGTCTTTATTTCTTCAAATTATTATTGTCCTATTGTATGTAAGTTTCTGTACATTTAATAAAAAAGAAAGTTTGTACTTCATGGTTATCTATATAGTGTATTATTGGCAATCTATTATTAGCGCACCAATTTTATGGTATTATTTTAAAAATAATATGAATTCAAATTTGAAATTCAATAATACACATGAAGCATACATCCAAAACTGTTAGTAATAAAAAAAAACTACACTATGAGTGTATAAAAAGTTAATCCTTATTCTAATGGTTAAAAGTTAACAAGTTGACAAATTATTCTTTATCTTGTTTCCTTTCTTAAAAAAATGTTTACATAGATAATTGGAATAACAAAAACTCACAGTACAAAAGTGCATGTACACTTAAAGGCACCGAAAGTCATGATACTTTAATTGTTTATCTCAATTCATATCTTTTGATGATTACAAAACAAACGGATGTTACTAATATCTTTTGTACAGATTCTTTTCAGAAATGACACTAAACAGGTCTGAGGACTTAGAGCAAAAAGAAGATAAAAAAGGTGAAAAGTGCTGAGGAAGATGTCGGATGCACAAAAGGAGAGTATCGGACGTCCGACATCCATTGAGTAATTTCGGACGTATGAAGAACTCAGACTCGGACGTCCGAAGAAGACAAGCCAAGGCTTCTACGATTACTGATCACGATCGGACGCTCAACACCTGAGCATCGGACGTCCGACAAGCGTTGCTACACTTCGGACGCAACACATTGGACGCATCGACCGTCTGAAAGAATTGAAGAGGAACCTCCAGGTCTGCATCTTACCCTCGGACGCATGGTGAGAGGGGATCGGACGTCCTAAGAGGTTCAAGAAAATTTCTCGAACTCACTGACCTCGCTCGGACGCATAAAAACTGACTATCGGACGTCCGACAGCACCAACGGCTAGTTGACTCTTCAGATGCCTTCTATCCGTTGACAATATTAATTAAAGAATTTTTTGATCTCCTATAAAAAGAACAAAGTCAACCGCCTCAGAACAACTTTGCACATCAAGTCTACATCAAATCGTGAGTGATTCAAGTGTTAGGATACTCAAAAGGAAGATTTGTATTCTCAGCTTGTGTAATTTTCTTGTAGCTTTTCAAGTGTGACACAGCTTCTTCAATAGTGTAGCATTGTGAGGGTTATCCGAGTGTTTGTAAAATTTTCTTGCTTGACCAAGTGTGGTTTGGGGCAAGAAGGAAGTGATCGTTCCCTTGTACACAAGAAATTGGTTGCAAGATTGTTCAACTTGAAGTAGCTTGTTATATAAAGTGTTGTTCAAACTTAAGTGGGGTTTGAAATCTGGTTTGTTTCTCTACTTTCGTTTATAGCTTTACTATATAAACTGTTCACTTCTTCATCTCACGAACATCTGTGTTTTCTTGTAAACTGATCCATTGAGTGGTCTTTGAGAAAAGAAGGGTAGGTTTGAAAAAGAGTGACCTATATCTTAGCTGGTTTTAGTAAACCTAATTCACCCCCCTCCTAGATTATTTTCGATCCTTACAATTGGTATCAGAACTTGGTCTCCTAGAGATTAAACTCAATCGGCTTGGGAGTAAATATGACAACCAACAATGTCATGTTCTTTGAGGGACAATCTGTCACTAGACCTCCAATGTTCAATGGATCAAATTATGTGAGATGGAAGGAAAGGATGATTATATTCTTACAATCCATTGATATTGAGTTGTGGTTTACTGTTAGTGAAGGTCCATATGACGCGACTATTGTTCATGAAACTACTCATAGGCCGAGACAAAAAACAAGGAGTGAGGTGACTGCTGAAGATAGAACTCATCTCACTCTAAATGCCAAGGCTATGAATGTTCTATACAGTGCATTAAACTCAAATGAGTCCATTAGAGTCAAAGGCTGCAGATCTGCAAAAGAAATTTGGGATAAATTTAGAGAGATCCATGAGGGAAGCGAGAATGTGAGAGAGCAAAAGAAATCCATTCTGGTCACTAAGTATGAATCTTTTAAGATGGAGCCTCATGAAAACATTGACAAAATGTATTGTAGATTTAATGATCTGATCAAGGATTTAGAGGTGCTTGAGAAGGAGTACTCTCTAGGTGAGAAGAACAAAAAAATCCTGAATGCTCTATCAAAGGACTGGAAAAGCAAAGTGACTGCCATTGAGGAAGCCAAGGATCTGAATACTTTACCCATTGAATCTCTGATTAACTCTCTAACTTCTTATGAACTGAAACTTAAATCTAAGATGCAGGATAAAGAAGACACCAAGGTAAGAAAGAGTATTGCTCTGAAAGCGTCACAAGACGAAGATGAAATAGCCTCACAGGATGGAAATGATTTGGAAGGTGATAACATTGATATTACACTCATCACACGAGGCTTCAAAAAAATACTCAACAAGAGAAGATTCAGGAAAGGTGGGTCCTGCAATTCCTTCCCAAATCAGTCTAATGACTTCAGAAACAAAGGGAAACTGGAGTTTAACAAGAAGCAGACTGATAAATGTTTCGAATGTGGCCAACCAGGATACTATGCA
The DNA here is from genome assembly GCA_036785865.1 of Coffea canephora. Classification (NCBI taxonomy): domain Eukaryota; kingdom Viridiplantae; phylum Streptophyta; class Magnoliopsida; order Gentianales; family Rubiaceae; genus Coffea; species Coffea canephora. The sequence continues at coordinate 4,381,185 of CM071917.1, read as the reverse complement.
AATAAGTGTCCAATGAAGAAAAAGAAGGAGAACAAGGTTGAACGAAAACCAAAGTTCAACAATTTCCAAATCACCTGGAATGATTGCAACTCAGAAGCTGAAGTTGAGGAAGAAGAGGAATCTACTCAAGTGGCTTTCATGGCCATTGGAGATGATGACGTAACCCAATGTAACTCTCAAACTGATAGTGATAGTGAGTCTGATGTTGATATTAATTCTTTCCTAGAAAAAATGCATAACAACTTAAAAGAATCCTATGCTAGAAACAAGGAATTAAAGCAGAAAATTAGCTTTCTGATACAAGATAATGCAAATCTTTTTTGACAAAACAAGTGTCTTAAGCATGAAAATGAAAACCTGAAAAGGATTGAAACTGATATACTTGCTGAACTTAACAAAAAGAAAAATTTCTGTGACATGCTTAGAAGTGAACAATGCAGTCTAAAAAGGAGGTTGGATGATTTATGTCAATTGTTACATCATATGAAACAGAACTGCCTCAAAAGAATGATATTGAAGCTCACCCTAACATTCATCAGATAAGATTGAATCAAAATGCAAATGAGTTTGCTATCCATAGGAGAAGGCAAGTCAGATTCATTAAACCTGTCCGTTTGATTGATCCAATGACAGTATGCAGCTTTTGTTGTCAATTTGGTCACATGAATAGCAATTGTTATGTTAAGAAAAACATGAGAAATGGCATGAGATGCCTGTGGATGGTTAGACATAATACTAACTCTCAAGGACCCAACATGTAAAGGGTACCAAGTATTATCTTGTGGGTTTGTGTGTAGGTGAACCTGGATAACATTGCTAAAGAATCAAAATGGTTCATTGATAGTGGATGTTCAAGACATATGACTGGTGATGCATCACAATTCATTAAACTCAAACCAAAAGTAAGTGGAAAGGTAACGTTTGGAGATGATAACAAAGCCAAAACTGTTGTATTGGTGATGTTGGTAAGAATGGTCAAACCTTTATCCACAATGTTCTTCTTGTTGACAATCTGAGCTACAATTTATTAAGTGTTAGCCAATTGTGTGATAGGAATCTGTTTATATTGCTCAAGAAGCTTGAATGTCTCATATTTAACTCAAAATTCAACACTGTTTTCAAAGGAAAAAGAGTTAATGATATCTATGTAGTTATTCTTGAAAAAATTGATTCCTCCTATCTCAAATGTCTCAAAATAGCAAATGAAGACTCATGGTTATGGCATAGAAGGCTTTGTCACTTCAATATGGATTTGCTAAAAGAAATTTCTAAAAAGGATCTTGTTAGAGGTCTTCCAAAAATCAGATTTGAAAAGAACCGGATATGATGCTTGCCAATTTGGAAAACAAGTCAAGATATCTTTTAAATCCAAGAAATGTGTTTCTACTTCAAAGCCACTAGAACTTTTACACCTTGATCTATTTGGTCCTATACAAACTACAAGTCTTGGTGGTAAGAGATTTTATTTTGTTGTTGTTGATGATTATTCCAGATATACATGGGTGATGTTTCTTGCACATAAAGATGATGCTTTCAAGAATTTCGTATCACTGTTTGCTAAAGTTCAGAATTTGATTGGCTTGAAAATTATCAAAATTAGAAGTGATAATGGCACTGAATTTCATTTTTGTGACTTTCCTGATTTTTGTGATAACAATGGCATTACACATGAATTCTCTATTGCTAGAGTTCCCCAACAGAATGGAGTTGTAGAAAGAAAAAATAGAACTCTCCAAGAGACTGTTAGAACCATGCTTAGTGAATGCAATTTACCAAAGTATTTTTGGACTGAAACCATAAATACAGCCTGTTATACCATGAACAGAGTTCTCTTAAAACCAATTTTGAACAAAACTTCCTATGAGCTCATGTTTGACAAAAAGCCCGTTGTTGGTTACTTTAAAGTTTTTGGTCGTAAATGTTTCATTTTGAACATCAAGGAACATCTTGGAAAGTTTGACAAGAAATCTTATGAGGGAATTTTCTTGGGATATTGTGAAAACAAAAGAGATTTCAGAGTCTATAATCGTAGAACACTAGTTATAGAGGAGGCGATACACATTACTTTTGATGAATCTAATAGTGACATTTCCATGAGTTGTGGTGAAAATGATGATACATGTATACAAGAAGAATTAAAGAAGTTAGCAATCAATGATCATGGCTCTGTTTCACCAGAAATTGATTTAAAGAATGCTGATACTCAAGACAGTCCAGCTGGAAAAGTGAATGACAGAGATACCACTACTCCTAATGATCTTCCAAGAACCTGGAAATTTGTCCAGAACCATCCCAGGGATCTTATAATTGGTGATCCATCTGAAAAGGTCAGAACTCGTTCCTCTAGACACCTAGTAGATAATCTTGCTTTAGTATCACACTTTGAACCTAAAAATATTGTTGATGCATTGACTGATGAGCACTGGATTTTAGCTATGGAAGAAGAGTTAATCCAATTTAAAAGAAACAAGGTTTGGACCCTGGTTGCTAGACCACAAGACCATCATATCATTGGCACAAAGTGAATTTTTAGAAACAAAATGAATGATAAAGGGGAGGTTGTTAGAAATAAGGCCAGGCTGGTGGCTAAGGGATACACTCAAGAAGAGGGAATAGACTTTGATGAGTCCTTTGCACCTGTAGCTAGGCTGGAGTCCATTAGAATGTTTCTAGCATTTGCATGTTTCAAGAATTTTAAATTATTTCAAATGGATGTTAAAAGTGCCTTCTTAAATGGCTTTATAGATCAAGAAGTCTATGTTGACCAACCTCCTAGTTTTGAAAATGAATCTTATCCAGATCATGTTTTTAAACTCTCAAAAACTTTATACGGATTAAAACAAGCTCCTAGAGCATGGTATGAACGTTTGAGTGGGTTTTTGATTGAAAATGGTTTTAAAAGGGGCATTGTAGATACTACACTTTTCACAAAACAAAACTCACGAGATCTTTTAATTGTGCAAATATATGTGGATGATATCATATTTGGTGCTACTAATGAGAGCTTGTGCAAGGACTTTTCCAACATCATGCAAAAAGAATTTGAAATGAGCATGATGGGAGAATTAAATTTCTTCCTTGGACTCCAAGTGATTCAAACCCGAGATGGAACGTTTATAAATCAAACAAAATACACCAATGAGCTGCTGAAAAGATTCGGAATGGATAACTCAAAGCTTGTTGGAACACCTATGTGCACATCCACCAAACTTGACAAAGATGAAGAAGGTACAAAAGTTGAGGAAAAGAAGTATAGAGGTATGATTGGAAGTTTACTTTATTTAACTGCCAGTAGGCCTGATATCATGTTTGCTGTATGCTTATGTGCTCGATTTCAATCCTGTCCAAAGGAATCACACTTGAATGCTGTAAAAAGAATTCTTAGATATCTTAAAGGAACCTTAAACTTTGGCTTGTGGTATCCAAAATGTTATGAACTTCCTTTATGTGGATTCTCTGATGCTGACTTCGGTGGTTGTAAAATAGATAGAAAAAGTACTACTGGTATATGCAACTTTCTTGGAAATTGCTTAGTATCTTGGTTTAGTAAAAAACAAAATGCTATCTCATTGTCCACTACTGAAGTTGAATATCTTGCTGCTGGTGCTTGTTGTGCTCAATTGTTATGGATGAAAAACACATTGAATGATTTTGGTTTAGTATATGAATGTGTACCTATGTACTGTGACAACACTAGTGCAATTAATCTAACAAAAAATTCTATTCAACACTCTAGGACTAAGCACATAGATATAAAGTATCATTTCATTCGCGATCTTGTCTCCAAGGGGGTAATATGTGTTCAGTTTGTTTGTTCTAAAGATCAAATCGCTGATATCCTCACAAAAACTCTTCCACTGGATCAATTTGTGTTCCTGAGAACAAAATTGGGCGTTTCAGAAAAAATATTCTAAGTTTCGTTTCTAGTCAATCTTTATCGGACGTCCGATGAATTGGAACGGACGTCCGACAGTGTTCTTCGTCCCGTTTCAGAAAAGCACTGGTTCGGACGGTTGTGTCGGACGCTTCACTTCGTTCGGACGTCCGACACTCAAAAATGGAGCCTTATAAGGCAGTTACCCACCTTACTCAGTTCATTTTCCTCCAAGGTCTCGGACGCAACCTTTCAGTTTCCTCTCATATTTAAAATTCAAATTCCTCTCTCCTCAAATCAAGTTCCAAGAAATTGACTCAACCAACGCCATTACACCTCTATTGACCGTTAACCACCCATAAAAATCATTCATAACCCCAAACTATCCCATTTTTTCCCATTCACATGCGATATCCTAACTTCTCATAACTCTCTCCTTGCGGCATTTCAGTGCATTCTCGTTTGCTCATACTGCATTCTTCCTCTATACACCACGTTCTGCATCAAAAACACATTCATATTGCATCTTGGTTAGAATCAGAGGAGGATCTACTAGTGCCGGACGGTCTTTTAAACTTAGAGATGAGGACATTGAAATTGTGGAACCGTCTACCAAAGCACCTAAAAAAAGATTGTGACCCGTGATGGTAAAGTGAAGCAAACTGCCCAAAAAAAGGGTTTCTCCTACTGCTGAACCATCTGATGAGCAGATGGAAGAGCAGAACTCTGAGTGAAACACAGTTGGTGGAAATGAGGAACTAGAACGGGCTACCCAGGATGATGAAACTGTCACAAGGTCATATGGTAAAAGAAAAAGAACTGCAAAAAGGAAGAGCACTCCCCAATCCAAGAAAAAGCAATCTGCTGATCCCTCTGATGATCAGCAAACACCTGAACCCTCCACCAGGAAATCTCCAAGGACAAGGACTGAGGTTCAAAATGTTGGGTCATCTGCCACACAAACCTCGAAAAGGAAACGTTCTGGGAAGGATCCAGTATCTCAGCCCGTAATAGAACCCACTCCTCTCCCAAAATTCATTGATGATGAAGCCAGAAACATATTTGAGTTGGTTTCTCAAAAAGGGTTCATCACCCAAAGGCTCATCCTTCCTTATGAATTTCGTAAGCTTGATTTTGAACCTGTTATTAAGTTGTTTGAATTCCAAAAATGGGTTCATCTTCTGACCATTCCTAATACCTTTTACCCTGACATGCTTTATCAATTCTTTGCTAATCTTAGAAAGGGTAACTTACACACAAAACTCATCTCTAGGGTCAACTCTGTGAACATCACATTAACACCTGACATTGTAAATTCTATTTTGAAAACAAAAATTGAAGATGGTTACAAAGGAAAAATTACAAATTTCTTTTCGTATGAGAAATTTCCTTCTGCCTACCATCATTTTTACAATGCTAAACTGATGACCTATTTTCAAACCCACTTCAATACTCCTGCTGAGGCAAGATCAGATGATCTCAGTCCTCAGAATCTGATCATCTTCACCATCATTTCAAATCTGTTGGTGCCAACTGATGGTCACAGAACAGATGCAAACAAAATGGAATTCTACCTTTTCTACTGTTTTGTTGAAAAAATTCGCATTGACTTTGGATCTGTGATGTGCAAGTTTTTGCTTAAAATTAGCACTGACAGTCGTAGGAATCTCTCTTATGGCAAATTTCTGACCCCTATCTTTGCCCATTTTGAAATACCTTTTTCTGAAAAATCACCCAAAGACAGTGCTTCAACAGTTTTCTCAAAATCTTATTTTGAAAGAAAGAACTTAAGATTTTTTTATGGCCATTAGTGCTATAAGGAGATTGTGGCTGAGTCTAGAAGGAAAAACTTTCATGAAATCCCTGTCACTCCTAGGACTCCTCATGATCAGTCAGACTATGTCTCTCCTTTCACCATTCATCCTAGAAAGTCTGCCAGCAAGTCCCTCTCCTCCAATTCTGAGGTTATCTCCTTGCTTGAAGACCTCAAACAATATGTTATGCTTATTGAATATGGTCTTATGATGACCATGACCCCTATCTAACAATCTTCTTTCATTGAAAAAAGGAATCTTCTTGTGCCTCCAATACCTAACAATAGTGAAAATGCTCACCAGAAAGAGCCAAGACCTGAGCCCACAGGGCCAACTACTGGCACTGAGGCCACACCAGCTTCCAACTCTCAGCCCAAGGATAAAGGCAAGGCTCCACCTGCTGTGGAGGCATATGAAGAAGACGATGAAGAAACTGAGGATGAAGTGGCTCCTGAACAGTTTCGTCTGGCCAGGAGGAGGTTTGGATCATCTAAATCACTATCTAGGTACTGCTAGGTCACTGCACTTTATTTTTAGGACTACAGTTCATCTTTTGCACTGCAAAACTTTTGTACTAAGAGTTGTACTTTTGGTCTGTACAACTGGATGTTTTCTACTTTTATGGATGTTATGATTGAGTGTTTCTGATGTTATCTAATGTGAATGGATGTGTTTGTTATGAATGAATGTTTCTGATGATTCCGGATTGTGCTGAGCATGAATGGATTTTGCTAATATTATCTGATTGAAAAATCTTTATTGTCAAATTTTTTGTTGCTAATGTTTCTGATGGATCGTGCTGATGTTATCTGCTGTTGCTTGTATCAATATTGATCAGACATGGCATACCTGCTTTTGTGATGACAAAAAGGGGGAGAAATGGATTAGCACTGATGGTGTAAAGAAATTAGTTAGGGGGAGTCAGTTTTAGGGGGAGTTGCGTTTCTTTTCATGCACTTCGTTAGGGGGAGTTGTAATCCCAGCTTGTATTTCTACTTTTCTTTTTGCTCTATCCAAGTGTTTTGTCATCATCAAAAAGGGGGAGATTATTTATCTCAATTCATATCTTTTGATGATTACAAAATAAACGGATGTTACTAATATCTTTTGTAGAGACTCTTTTCAGAAATGGCAATAAACAGGTCTGAGGACTTAGAGCAAAAAGAAGATAAAAAAAGGTGAAAAGTGCTGAGGAAGATGTCGGACGCACAAAAGGAGAGTATCGGACGTCCGACATCCATTGAGTAACTTCGGACGTATGAAGAACTCAGACTCGGACGTCCGAAAAAGACAAGCCAGGGCTTTTACGATTACTGATCACGATCGGACGCTCAACACCTGAGTATCGGACGTCCGACAAGCGTTGCTACACTTCGGACGCAACACATTGGACGCATCGGCCGTCCGAAAGAATTGAAGAGGAACCTTCAAGTCTACATCTTACCCTCGGACGCATGGTGAGAGGGGATCGGACGTCCTAAGAGATTCAAGAAAATTTCTCGAACTCACTGACCTCGCTCGGACGCATAAAAACTGACTATCGGACGTCCGACAGCACCAACGGCTAGTTGACTCTTCAGATGCCTTCTATCCGTTGACAGCATTAATTGAAGAATTTTTTGATCTCCTATAAAATGAACAAAGTCAACCACCTCAGAATAATTTTGCACATCAAGTCTACATCAAATCGTGAGTGATTCAAGTGTTAGGATACTCAAAATGAACATTTGTATTCTCAGCTTGTGCAATTTTCTTGTAATTTTTCAAGTGTGACACAGCTTCTTCAATAATGTAGCATTGTGAGGGTTATCCGAGTGTTTGTAAAACTTCCTTGCTTGACCAAGTGTGGTTTGGGGCAAGAAGGAAGTGATCCGTCCCTTGTACACAAGAAATTGGTTGCAAGATTGTTCAACTTGAAGTAGCTTGTTATATAAAGTGTTGTTCAAACTCAAGTGGAGTTTGAAACCTGATTTGTTTCTCTACTTTCGTTTATAGCTTTACTATATAAACTGTTCATTTCTTCATCTCACGAACACCTGTGCTTTCTTGTAAACTGATCCATTGAGTGGTCTTTGAGAAAAGAAGGGTAGGCTTGAAAAAGAGTGACCTATATCTTAGCTGGTTTTAGTAAACCTAATTCACCCCCCTCTTAGATTGTTTTCGATCCTTACATTAATTGTAGTAGCTGCAGTGATAGTTCTAGTAATAGTAATGACAATGATTTGTTAATAATACTTTCTCCTAAAAGTGAATAGACTAATTAGCTTTTTTTTAAAAATTTTTTTAAGAAGGGAAGGAATGGAATTTAAGAAGTCAGGAGGGGATAAGGTGAGTAGAACAAAATATCATAATAAATCTTGACAATTTCATCCAGAAGACAAAGTTACTACCAGTAGAATTTTGAACATGAAAGTTTGCAAGACATATCACAATAAATCAATTATTTGCATATTTCACATATATGAACCAGTTTAACAAACTATCCATATTCCAAAATTGAATATCACCCTTTGTTCATTCACTATTATATATGTTCAATACTTAGTTGAAAATATGCCTTCCCCATCCCTGCCTCCTAATCATACCCTTCCTGATAGAAACAATTTTTAAAAAATAATTGAAAATTTCAAACATGTAATTAGTTATTTTCAAGTTGATTGAAGATAAAATAGACTTTGACACATCAGATTTCATTGTATTTATATTCAACTTCAGTAGCTAGTTGTATTTTGATTCTTTCTACAAAGACTGTTAAATCATTTAATCCATAAAACTCACATTTTAACCATGAAATTGGGCAGCCCTAGCCTAATGGCTTTCATAATTGAGTCACTATCTCTCAAGTAGACATTACCTGATCAAAAATTCTATCTCTGGGGAAGCAAAATTGGTACTTCCGGTTCAGCTTCCAGAAAATCGAATTATGAAAGAATTCCCAAAGAAACAACAGAACCTTGCCCAATGCTACTAGATTGCTACTTGAGTTACCAAGCTTGACAAGAAACTGGCACTAGTTTCACCAACAACTTTGTTTACAAATTAACAAAAATCCCCACAAACATCAAATTAGAAACCAAAATAGTGCATGAGAGCATAGAAGAAACTGTTTATAAGGTTTCCAAAAATCCCAACAAATATTCCATGTAACCCAATGTGGCAAGGAATCAATCATTACAAGTGTTACAGGATGGACCTATTCTGCCTGCTGAGCATTACAACAGTACAAAGATCTAGTGTTGGCGGACAGCGCCTGCTTCCTAAAATTTCAGATGGTGTTCAAACAAACAAGCCATTTCAATCTGCAATACAACTCAAACAAGGAAACAAATCCATCCTTGGTATTGGATCATGAATAGACGTTATTAGAGAGAAAAATGCAGATCAGGACCATTTATTTCTAAATATATGGTACATTATTTTGTTAGACCCAGGATACAAAATGAACATCATGCCATTAAATATGCTATGACAGCAAAAACAGACTCTTCCTGCGAAAGTTTCTTACTCATAAGATCATGAGCTAAAGAAGGACAAGATTACGAGCAATGATCAATCAGAATTTGAGTTAGAAGCCTACCGATAACTACATGCACTATCATAAACGAGATCCAACTTGGAACTAATAAAAGCTGGATATTTTAGAGTCTTGCTGTGAAACTCTAGTTGGGAAGCCACCAATATCACAGAGATCCACCAGTGATCATTATGGAGTTCAACCCCTTATTTGCCTTCTAACTCCCATTTTTAACTCTAGAAGTAATGCATTTTGGACGATTGATACCTCACTGCTTGAGTAAGAAGCTGCTTTTCAAGCATTACTATGGCTGTATTCTACTAAATTATATTGAGAGAGGGCCTATTACAACGGCAAAACACAATAGAGACAGGCAAACGATAGTCTTAAACTGGTCAAATCACCCCTGGCCAGTGGATCCGAACCAAAAAGAAAAACAAAAAGGTTCTTTATTGATGACATTTGATTTGAACGGAACACAAGCTAGATACTATTCACAAAGCAAACAATTCACCAGACAACAAATAAATACTCATGGAGTAAAATGACAAGAAAATGAAGAGACAAGAAGAAAGCAACTCAACAAAATGAAATTCACTTGCAGCTGTCAGCGCTGCTTCAACACCTTTATTTTCGGACTTACCACCAGCTCGATTGAGAGCCTGCATTTATCATAATGTAACTTTAAGAAATGGGGTACCAATGCAAAGATCAGGGCGACAATTTCCATCAGGATGATTATCATATACAGCAACACCACAATTGTATGATGAACTATTTCATGATTTTCTATGCAATACCTCCCATGAAAAAGGGTTTAGGAGATCAGAAAGGTCAACCACGAGTTTTCAATGAGTTGTATTAAGCAAAAGAGAAATTTCATGAATTTACCTGCTCCATGTCATCGCAAGTCAAAACACCAAATATGCATGGAACACCTGGAATTCATTGAAAGGAAAATTAAATATTTCACCATTAAGCCACTGTAAATGTTTTGAGACTGCATTCCACAGACAGAATCGGTAAGTCATGTGTGCACTAGTCTAAACTATGTTAATAGATAGAAACTATGTATAATTTGATATAAAAAAAATATTACTAAGTCCTTTAAATTTAAAAAATATTATAGAGAATTATAACGGATGGATAAATAACACATAAACTACAATGTGAATAACCTAATAAATAGTTGTCAAAAACACAATTCCTCCATCAAATCATTATCTATAGATCATCCAAAACTAAAAGGACAATTGTCTTTCACTTTATAAAATACTTATTTTAATTGTTTTCCACAATTGGAAAATACATACAAGCTTGACCCAAAGCACAAGAAGAGCAAAATATAAAATTGATAGAAATATTATCTTAGGCCTTAAATCACACTACATGGCATATTTATACTAAAATGTACAATTCTTTTTTTTTTCTTTTTTTGGTAATTGAAAAGAAAAAATGTTCATACGTAAACCAGAAATGTAAAGGAGTGAAAAAATGATAGTCTAGTAAAAATACCATGGATTAGAGATCGACTTGTGCAACAAAGAGAGACCAAGTGAATTTCTAAATTTATAAAAACAGTCCAGATTACAAAAGCAAATAATGCGTGTGAACAAATATGCATTACTATGAACTATGAACTACATAGTTTGCTAAGAAACTTTGGAGAATCATAGTTTGGATTCAAGGACTTAGAAGCTTTTAATAAAGCTTTACTTGCTAAGCAACTCTGGAGAATCATTTGCTCCCCAAATTTGCTTATGAGTAAAGTGATAAGAGGCAAATACTTAAAAGATCATAAATCCCTGGATAACAACCCTCCCAACTCAGCTTCCTGGGCTTGGAAAAGCATACATAGTGCATGGCGATTGTTGGAAGAAGGACTATGGAAGAGAGTGGGAGATGGAACACAGGTTACGATATGGGAGGACAGATGGGTGGCAGGATCAGAGACAGGACGAATTTCAACTACATGCCCCTCATATTGCCATTTACAAACAGTCAGCCAACTCATAAGAGAGGGGAGATGGAATGAGGACATACTACAGCAAGTTTTCAACCGAGAAGATAGGGAGTAAATAGCTAGCATGCCACTTAGTGTGTTTAAAAGACAAGATAGATTTTTCTGGAACTTTATGAAATCTGGAATCTATACAGTCAAGACAGGTTATGTAAAGGGATTGCAGGCTAGCAGTAAAGTAAAAAGAAGACAGAAGTTGGAGGAGGAAACAAGCTGGGAAATAAGGAAGCATAGTGTTTGGAAACAACTTTGGAACCTGAATCTAAAGCACAAACTCAAACACTTCATCTGGAAGTGTTTGCAGGATGGAATATCTGTGAAAGAAGCTATCTATAAAAGAATTGGAAAAGGGGATAAGATCTGCACAATTTGTGGGGAAGAGGTAGAAACAGTTGAACACATGCTCTTCACATGCCCTAGAACACAAATAGTGTGGAAACTAGGCCCGGTCAGATGGGAGGAGCTGAGAGACTTACAGTGTAATTTGTGGAGATGGTGGGAGGCGGTTACTCAGACAAGATCAAAGGAAAATGGGATGGAACATATAAGTTTGATAGCAAACATCCTATGGCAGATTTGGAAAGCAAGGAACAATGTGGTTTCTGAACAGCAAAGGAGCGAAGCTAAAGAAATAGTCCTGAGAGCAAAACAAGAATGGCTCGAGTATGATGAGGTGTTGAAGCAGGAAGGGGCGACCAAGAAGAATGAGAGGGGAGGGAGTCAGAAGGAACAGGTGAAGGTACCAGTAGTAGAAGGAATCATCCGAATCAGTACAGATGCTGCACTCAATGCAAGGTTGATCAGAACAGGAAAAGGAATTGTGGCACGGCACTGGACAGGCAAGATTATAAGAGCTAAGGGAGTAGTAGAACGAAAGAAGGGTGAAGCTCTAATGGAGGAAACATTAACCATCAGATTGGCTCTCCAAATGGCACGTGAAGCAGGCTGGAGAAAGATAGCTATCCTATCAGATTGCAAGATGGCCACAGACTACATCAAATGCAACAATGTATAAGATGGGATTCTAGGAACCATCTTGGAAGACATTGTGGATCTAACACTAGATTTTGACTACTGCACAGTATCTTGGGTGCCTAGAACATCGAATATAGCAAGTCATAGGCTAGCACTTTTTGCATCATAACTAGTTAATGACATAGATTGGGAAAGTGACTTCCCAAGTTGGTTGATAGAAGCTAATAGATTAGATGAAAGGGCTATTGCCCCTTTTGTAAGTAATCCTTGTATTATCAAGTGTTAATATTTATAAAGCTATTATCGTTTGTTGAAAAGAAAAAAAAATGAACTATGAACTACAAACTTCTGACTGTGAAGTACTTCTAACAAATATGCATTACAGCACATATGCATCAAAACTTTAGGGCACAAAAGCCAAGGCTTATCACCTAAGGCATATGCCTCAACCCACTGGGCAAACACCCTTCAATGCCCATGCCCCACCCGATTGTCCCAAGGCATTTTCAATGCTGGGCGCTTTGGTAAAACATTGGTAGCTAATTCTTTATGTTTTACTGGTAGTGAGAGTTCAGTTCATCATATGGAACACTCGACCGGTTCACAACTATGAGGAGGTTGATTTAAACATCAAGGATGTTCCCACAGGAATAACTAATGATGTCACAGTTGATCCATGATATTGAAGTAACAATTTTAGGGGCCGTTAAAGCTGAGAACAATGGATTCTAGCCAATGTCAATTACAACTAAGCTACAAATACAAGAGTTAAACAGTAACAATCATACTTTGTTTTGTTTTGTCAAAGAAAATACCATTTAATAGCCTGATGCAACTTATAAGCAAACCAAAGAATGCTAAGAAAGATTCACCACGACTATTGCTTCAATTGAGTGGGACAAGAGTATAAGCGGAACAGAAACAACTAAATGAGGGAATCAAATCTACTAACCGAGCCTTATTAAACAGGAAATAGTTGATTAGTGCTTACCACAGCTCCAATAATCCAAGTGTTATTGCACCCACTTTTTATGCATTTTTAATTTTGACTGCCCTTTACGGGGGCAAAATGTGTACTTTTAAGATTGAAAGTCATAAAGTGTGACTACTTCTAAAGTTTAGGGGACAAAGTGTGACTACTTCCAATATTTATTGAACATAAGATATGATGACAAGAAGTCTTGGACAGAAACATGAATCACCACTAAATAAGTACTTATCTTTGTTCTAATGTTCCCCTTTTCTACGTCAACTTTTCACTTGGGTTCATGTAAAATTTCAAATAATTGTAAACGTGGTTGAAGATGCACATCCACTTGCTTTGTTCAAAATCATTTGTTGAAAGAGTCTGTAACCTTACAAATTTCTAGATTGAATTTCAAGTGGTTAAACAACCTGTCTTTATTTCTTCAAATTATTATTGTCCTATTGTATGTAAGTTTCTGTACATTTAATAAAAAAGAAAGTTTGTACTTCATGCTTATCTATATAGTGCATTATTGACAATCTATTATTAGCGCACCAATTTTATGGTATTATTTTAAAAATAATACGAATTCAAATTTGAAATTCAATAATACACATGAAGCATACATCCAAAACTGTTAGTAATAAAAAAAAACTACACTATGAGTGTATAAAAAGTTAATCCTTATTCTATTGGTTAAAAGTTAACAAGTTGACAAATTATTCTTTATCTTGTTTCCTTTCTTAAAAAAAATGTTTACATAGATAATTGGAATAACAAAAACTCACAGTACAAAAGTGCATGTACACTTAAAGGCACCGAAAGTCATGATACTTTAATTGTAGTAGCTGCAGTGATAGTTCTAGTGGTAGTAATGACAATGATTTGTTAATAATACTTTCTCCTAAAAGTGAATAGACTAATTAGCTTTTTTTTTAAATTTTTTTAAGAAGGGAAGGAATGGAATTTAAGAAGCCGGGAGGGGATAAGGTGAGTAGAACAAAATATCATAATAAATCTTGACAATGTCATCCAGAAGACAAAGTTACTACCAGTAGAATTTTGAACATGAAAGTTTGCAAGACATATCATAATAAATCAATTATTTGCATACTTCACATATATGAACCAGTTTAACAAACTATCCATATTCCAGAATTGAATATCACCCTTTGTTCATTCACTATTATATATGTTCAATACTTAGTTGAAAATATGCCTTCCCCATCCCTGCCTCCTAATCATACCCCTTCCAGATAGAAACAATTTTTAAAAAATAATTGAAAATTTCAAACATGTAATTAGTTATTTTCAAGTTGATTGAAGATAAAATAGACTTTGACACATCAGATTTCATTGTATTTATATTCAACTTCAGTAGCTAGTTGTATTTTGATTCTTTCTACAAAGACTGTTAAATCATTTAATCCATAAAACTCACATTTTAACCATGAAATTGGGCAGCCCTAGCCTAATGGCTTTCATAATTGAAGTCACTATCTCTCAAGTAGACATTACCTGATCAAAAATTCTATCTCTGGGGAAGCAAAATTGGTACTTCCGGTTCAGCTTCCAGAAAATCGAATTATGAAAGAATTCCCAAAGAAACAACAGAACCTTGCCCAATGCTACTAGATTGCTACTTGAGTTACCAAGCTTGACAAGAAACTGGCACTAGTTTCACCAACAACTTTGTTTACAAATTAACAAAAATCCCCACAAACATCAAATTAGAAACCAAAATAGTGCATGAGAGCATAGAAGAAACTGTTTATAAGGTTTCCAAAAATCCCAACAAATATTCCATGTAACCCAATGTGGCAAGGAATCAATCATTACAAGTGTTACAGGATGGACCTATTCTGCCTGCTGAGCATTACAACAGTACAAAGATCTAGTGTTGGCGGACAGCGCCTGCTTCCTAAAATTTCAGATGGTGTTCAAACAAACAAGCCATTTCAATCTGCAATACAACTCAAACAAGGAAACAAATCCATCCTTGGTATTGGATCATGAATAGACGTTATTAGAGAGAAAAATGCAGATCAGGACCATTTATTTCTAAATATATGGTACATTATTTTGTTAGACCCAGGATACAAAATGAACATCATGCCATTAAATATGCTATGACAGCAAAAACAGACTCTTCCTGCGAAAGTTTCTTACTCATAAGATCATGAGCTAAAGAAGGACAAGATTACGAGCAATGATCAATCAGAATTTGAGTTAGAAGCCTACCGATAACTACATGCACTATCATAAACGAGATCCAACTTGGAACTAATAAAAGCTGGATATTTTAGAGTCTTGCTGTGAAACTCTAGTTGGGAAGCCACCAATATCACAGAGATCCACCAGTGATCATTATGGAGTTCAACCCCTTATTTGCCTTCTAACTCCCATTTTTAACTCTAGAAGTAATGCATTTTGGACGATTGATACCTCACTGCTTGAGTAAGAAGCTGCTTTTCAAGCATTACTATGGCTGTATTCTACTAAATTATATTGAGAGAGGGCCTATTACAACGGCAAAACACAATAGAGACAGAGGCAAACGATAGTCTTAAACTGGTCAAATCACCCCTGGCCAGTGGATCCGAACCAAAAAGAAAAACAAAAAGGTTCTTTATTGATGACATTTGATTTGAACGGAACACAAGCTAGATACTATTCACAAAGCAAACAATTCACCAGACAACAAATAAATACTCATGGAGTAAAATGACAAGAAAATGAAGAGACAAGAAGAAAGCAACTCAACAAAATGAAATTGACTTGCAGCTGTCAGCGCTCCTTCAGCACCTTTATTTTCGGACTTACCACCAGCTCGATTGAGAGCCTGCATTTATCATAATGTAACTTTAAGAAATGGGGTACCAATGCAAAGATCAGGGCGACAATTTCCATCAGGATGATTATCATATACAGCAACACCACAATTGTATGATGAACTATTTCATGATTTTCTATGCAATAACTCCCATGAAAAAGGGTTTAGGAGATCAGAAAGGTCAACCATGAGTTTTCAATGAGTTGTATTAAGCAAAAGAGAAATTTCATGAATTTACCTGCTCCATGTCATCGCAAGTCAAAACACCAAATATGCATGGAACACCTGGAATTCATTGAAAGGAAAATTAAATATTTCACCATTAAGCCACTGTAAATGTTTTGAGACTGCATTCCACAGACAGAATCGGTAAGTCATGTGTGCACTAGTCTAACCGTTTCCATTTTTAAGTTAATAGAGTATTACCTATACCAAAGATTTTGATCTTGTGCACCTTGTTATTATTATTATTATTATTTTGTTATAATAGATTAGGTAGAGACTGATCTTCGCTGGAGAGGTTATGAAACCTATGTGTTAAAAAAATTCTGCGGCGTTTTTCTTTTTCTTTTTTTGGTCAATATCAAACCAAGTTTCGTGCTCAAAGGCAATCTTGATGCTCAACTCAAGAATAAATAGAAAGGTAATCTGGGTCAGGGCAGCTCTCAAAATTTTTTCACACATATATTACTGGATGGAAATTAGTGAAGCAGACGTACATGGACTTTTGGACACAAAAATTTTTCATGCGTATTTTCTCTGTTGAAATTTCATCCATTGGAACACCTGGATGTTACTTATTTTAATTAAGTCTACCAACTAGTTCTAGCAGTGAGTTAGAAAGTGATTTCCAAAGAGTTAAATGGAGAATAAAAAAAAAAGGTAGAGCCGTTTCAAAGAGGTTTGACACAGAGATACAGGGATGAACCTGATTTATAAGACTTTAGAAATTACTAATAAGACAAAATGATATAACATATGATTGCCCTCTTTAGGGGAATTAAAAAAAATGTTATAACACCTGAAAGCCATCTTTAGGGGTGTTGGGGCAAGGTCAAAGCACCGAGTTGTAGGGCATTAGCCCCGCAAATTTTGAAATTTCAATGTTAATAGATAGAAACTATGTATAATTTGCTATAAAAAATATTACTAAGTGCTTTAAATTTAAAAAATATTATAGAGAATTATAACGGATGGATAAATAACACATAAACTACAATGTGAATAACCTAATAAATAGGTGTCAAAAACACAATTCCTCCATCAAATCATTATCTATAGATCATCCAAAACTAAAAGGACAATTGTCTTTCACTTTATAAAGTACTTATTTTAATTGTTTTCCACAATTGGAAAATACATACAAGCTTGACCCAAAGCACAAGAAGACCAAAATATAAGTTGATAGAAATATTATCTTAGGCCTTAAATCACACTACATGGCATATTTATACTAAAATGTACAATTCTTTTTTTTTCTTTTTTTGGTAATTGAAAAGAAAAAATGTTCATACGTAAACCAGAAATGTAAAGGAGTGAAAAAATGATAGTCTAGTAAAAATACCATGGATTAGAGATCGAATTGTGCAACAAAGAGAGACCAAGTGAATTTCTAAATTTATAAAAACAGCCCAGATTATAGAAGCAAATAATGTGTGTGAACAAATATGCATTACTATGAACTATGAACTACATAGTTTGCTAAGCAACTCTGGAGAGTCATAGTTTGGATTCAGGGACTTAGAAGCTTTTAATAAAGCTTTACTTGCTAAGCAACTCTGGAGAATCATTTGCTCCCCAAATTTGCTTATGAGTAAAGTGATAAGAGGCAAATACTTAAAAGATCATAAATCCCTGGATAACAACCCTCCCAACTCAGCTTCCTGGGCTTGGAAAAGCATACATAGTGCATGGCGATTGTTGGAAGAAGGACTATGGAAGAGAGTGGGAGATGGAACACAGGTTACGATATGGGAGGACAAATGGGTGGCAGGATCAGAGACAGGACGGATTTCAACTACATGCCCCTCATATTGCCATTTACAAACAGTCAGCCAACTCATAAGAGAAGGGAGATGGAATGAGGACATACTACAGCAAGGTTTCAACCGAGAAGATAGGGAGTAAATAGCTAGCATGCCTCTTAGTGTGTTTAAAAGACAAGATAGATTTTTCTGGAATTTTATGAAATCTGGAATCTATACAGTTAAGACAGGTTATGTAAAGGGTTTGCAGGCTAGCAGTAAAGTAAAAAGAAGACAGAAGTTGGAGGAGGAAACAAGCTGGGAAATAAGGAAGCATAGTGTTTGGAAACAACTTTGGAACCTGAATCTAAAGCACAAACTCAAACACTTCATCTGGAAGTGTTTGCAGGATGGAATATCTGTGAAAGAAGCTATCTATAAAAGAATTGGAAAAGGGGATAAGATTTGCACAATTTGTGGGGAAGAGGTAGAAACAGTTGAACACATGCTCTTCACATGCCCTAGAACACAAATAGTGTGGAAACTAGGCCCGGTCAGATGGGAGGAGCTGAGAGACTTACAGTGTAATTTGTGGAGATGGTGGGAGGCGGTTACTCAGACAGGATCAAAGGAAAATGGGATGGAACATATAAGTTTGATAGCAAACATCCTATGGCAGATTTGGAAAGCAAGGAACAATGTGGTTTCTGAACAGCAAAGGAGCGAAGCTAAAGAAATAGTCCTGAGAGCAAAACAAGAATGGCTCGAGTATGATGAGGTGTTGAAGCAGGAAGGGGCGACCAAGAAGAATGAGAGGGGAGGGAGTCAGAAGGAACAGGTGAAGGTACCAGTAGTAGAAGGAATCATCCGAATCAGTACAGATGCTGCACTCAATGCAAGGTTGATCAGAACAGGAAAAGGAATTGTGGCACGGCACTGGACAGGCAAGATTATAAGAGCTAAGGGAGTAGTAGAACGAAAGAAGGGTGAAGCTCTAATGGAGGAAACATTAACCATCAGATTGGCTCTCCAAAAATCACGTGAAGCAGGCTAGAGGAAGATAGCTATCCTATCAGATTGCAAGATGGCCACAGACTACATCAGATGCAACAATGTATAAGATGGGATTCTAGCAACCATCTTGGAAGACATTGCGGATCTAACACTAGATTTTAACTACTGCACAATATCTTGGGTGCCTAGAACATCGAATATAGCAAGTCATAGGCTAGCACTTTTTGCTTCATAACTAGTTAACGACATAGATTGGGAAAGTAACTTCCCAAGTTGGTTGATAGAAGCTAATAGATTAGATGAAAGGGCTATTGCCCCTTTTGTAAGTAATCCTTGTATTATCAAGTGCTAATATTTATAAAGCTATTATCGTTTGTTGAAAAGAAAAAAAAATGAACTATGAACTACAAACTTCTGACTGTGAAGTACTTCTAACAAATATGCATTACAGCACATATGCATCAAAACTTTAGGGCACAAAAGCCAAGGTTTATCACCTAAGGCATATGCCTCAACCCATTGGGCAAACACCCTTCAATGCCCATGCCCCACCCGATTGTCCCAAGGCATTTTCAATGCTGGGCGCATTTGTAAAACATTGGTAGCTAATTCTTTATGCCATTTTTTCTTATTTTCTGTATTGTAGAACTCCTTGATAGATTGCATGCCATAGGCAAAGTAGTAGAAGATTACAGCGTCATCCATAATGTGCATATACTATTTTTTAGTATGCGTCTCCCTTTGCCCAAGACTAGAAACTTTTTATTCTTTGTCTACAGTAGATGGATTCACTGAAGAGTTTTTGGTATTCTGAATTACATCTCTCTCAAAATATATTTATAGGTTCAGCTTAAAATCAGGATAGTACCCCATAAATGGTCCAATAGATCAGTCCAACATTAAGCAATAATTTATCCCCCAAACAGAAAGATAGAAAAACACAGCATAAACTCTTGCAAATGTGTGCATTTGTGGTAGGTTTAATCTTCATATGCTGAGGACAACACTTCCCAATCTAACAACATAACAAGTTTCAAATTTTATGAACAACCCGGGAAAACTAATATCCATAAGGATTCCAGCCTTCACAGCAAGTGAAGACAAGTAAAATCGAAATGAGCATAATGTTTTACTGGCAGTGAGAGTTCTGTGCATCAAGGATGTACTCACAGGAATAACTAATAATGTCACAGTTGATCTATGACATTGGAATAACAATTTTAGGGGGCCGTTAAAGCTGAAAATACTGGATTCTAGCCAATGTCAGTTACAATTAAGCTACAAATACAAGAGTGAAACAGTAGCAATCATACTTGGTTTTGTGAAAAAGAATAGCCTGATGCAACTTATAAGCAAACCAAAGAATGCTAAAAAAGATTCACCATAAATATTGCTTTAATTGAATGGGAAAAGAGTATAAGTGGAGCATAAACAACTAAATGAGGGACTAAAATCTACTCGCCAAGTATTATCAAATAGGAAATAGTTGATAAGTGCTTACCACAGCTCTAATAATTGTGTTATTGCAATCACTTTTTTTGCATATTTAATTTTGACTGCCCTTTATGGGGGCAAAATATGTACTTTTAAAATTGAAAGTCACAAAGTGTGAGTACTTCTAAAGTTCATGGGGCAAAGTGTGTTTAAACCCAATATTTATTGAACATGTGATATGATGACAAGAAGTCTTACTTGGAGAGAAACATGAATCAACTCTACTCTTTTCATCCTTCCAAAAGAAAAAAAAACTCTACTCTTTTCAAAGTAACCATATGAATTAAATAGTTACAACTTGTCAAAGTTAATATAAACAAATCTTAATTCTCAATTTGTTAGACCTTTAGCTAGGTAATTGAGACCTTTAGCTAGGTGTCAAACAAACTTATTTAGTTAAATTTATCCATACCCGCTTATGAATAGTTGGATATAGGTATCTTAAATTTTTATATATGGGTATAAATGGGTTACCCAATAATACCCATTTAATAAATGGGTATAATTGGATAACCTACCAAACCCATTTAGAACTGTCTTCACATTCACATCTTTTTAGAATTGTCTTCAACAATATTTTTAGTATCTAAAAAACTAGAAAATCAAAAAAGCTCTGTGCCTTCTCTCCATTGTTCTTCCTCTATAGGAGGGAGATCTTGGCTATAAGCTCTTCTTTTGTTCTTACTTTTATTTAATAAAGTCTCTCCTAGGATAGTGAGAGTTTTCTTCTTCTTAGGCTATCCTGGTGAGAGTTTTGTTTAGTTTTTGTTATTTATTTTCTCAGATCTATGAGTTTCTTCAAATCTATATGTTAGATCTAAAATTTCTTGGGTTTCTCGTCAGATCTCAATATCAGTTTTGAATTTGAACAAGTTGGGTAGCAGATTTGAGGGAATAGACATGCACAGATATCTATGTAGCAGTTCGTTCAATTGGTTAGATTTGATGATTTGTGATTTATAGTGTAATTTTTTATATTTTATAACTCTATTAAATCTAATGATTTTTCAATCAAATATATCTGTAATATATTCAATGTATTTTCTACCATTAGTGTAGATTACTTTGTCAAGCAAATCATACTAGATGATTTTCAACTAGTTTATTAATAATATTGACTTATGTTTTCTCAAAAAAAAAAAAATTGTCTTCAGCAATAGTATCCTAATTTCTTCATCACCTTTGACCAAACTTAGCATAAAAAAGTGGAGAACCTTATGAAAAGGTGGGAGCATTTGTTGGCCAGTTTTCAACTTAAAGATAAAGAATAACCATAGACTTAGAAATTTTTCTATCATTTTTTCATTTGTATTTTTCTAGTATCCAGTTTCAAGTTCATAAGTTGATCGGTCATTGTTTAATCTCTCTTTTTCATGGTTCCAAATCCTTTCCCTATTGCACAACAAGAATATTCTTACTGTTCAATTATTGAATAGTATGTAATTTTGCAACATAGCGCATGAATGGGAAAAAAATGGTAATTAGACTTATTGGGCATTATAAGTTAATATTTAAAATTAATGATGCGTGCAAATTGCAAGGGATGGTATAAATTGATAATTTAGTTTACAAAATGAATTTAGATGAGTTTGTAAAAAGTTAGAATAAATGGGTTATAAATGAGTAATTGGGTTATTCAACTAATTTTTTAACTTACCCATTTATATCCATCTAATTAAATGAGTTGACTCACTTATAGCCGTTACCTATTTTAACTATCCAAATCTGTCCAAGTCACCTATTTTGACACTTCTAGCTAAGATCTATAGACCTTAGGTTTAAGTGACCAGTGGGTAGGTGATATGAAGTGTTGCACTTGGTCCTCTTTGTAAAAAGATAACATAATTATAGTAAAAAAGATAAATAAATGAGAATGAGAAATGAATGAGAAAATAACAAAGATAAAATAATTATTATATCTTTAATTACAAAACTCAGATCTTTAAAATGAAGAGCTTGTCTAATGAATGGCTAATAAGTAAGTTAACAAGGTTCCCATGTCTTGGTTTTTCGAAAAGATTATTAATTTAGAATACATCTAATTTTAAAGAGTGTAGAGCACTAAATGCAACTATAAGGATTTAAAGTATGAATTGTGTGTCCTAATTCAATACCCACTAAGCAGCTATGAAAAAATCCTAAATAGGTCATCTTGGTCTCTTTATTATCCGCTCACACTCACTTTTACTCTAGATAGCCCATCGCAACAACGTAAAACAAAAAGATGAGTACACAACATTCTTATAATTTCATGTCATTTTATGTATGGAAATTTTGATCAGTTCCCTGATAAGAAAAAATCCTAAAAATAAAAAAGAATGGACAAAATAAGGCTACAAGTAGGACTGTCAATCGAGCCATATGAGTAGGAATTTAATAAGTTCATGTTCAATTTACATAATGAGTAAGATATTCGGGTTTTGAGTTACGAGTTTCAGTCTAATATATGTGAAACTCATACTTGGTTCACAACATATTTGGGTATTAAGTCTAATTTGAGTTTAACCCAATCTCACTTATTACTCTTTAATTTCTTTAATATAATTGCTAAATCCATTAAGTAGTAAAGTTAATTTGCAATCTACAATATTAAAGCTACACATAAATCAGTAAAAAGTTCATTAAAAGTACATAAACCAAAAGTTTTCCAACAATAATTGTGTCTAATTCTTTTAAAAGTACATAAATCAAAAGTTCTTCAACAATAATTGTGTTCGAAAAGGGATTACAGCTTTCAGTTTCAGATTGTGTAATAGAATAATAGTAATAGTAATAGTAATTAGCCAATAGACTACTAAATTGGTTTTTTCTCTTTAAATATATTTATGAATCCAAGTCTTTTCAAAACCAATACTAATTACTAATAGTCTAATTAAACATTACATATTTAAAAATAATATGTATAGTTGTATACATTAGGGTATATATATATATATATATATATATAATTATATAACATAATGGGCCGAGCTTTAATCGGATTGAGCCTGTAGAAGTCCAAACTCAGCTTATATTTTGCCCGACCCAAAATTATAGTAGGTTGGTGCTTTTCTTTTGGACCAAACGAACGATATTGAGTTAGCCCGATTCTATTGACAGCCCTAACTACAAGAAGGTGGAATCCCATGTCCATTAGGGATAAAAACATTATCATATGCACAATTATCAGAAAGCTATGTAAACTATGTACTAAGATGATTCTTTAAGCATGTTTGGACGAGAGGAAAACCTTGAATGTGCGAGATGTATATTCTTCAAGCTATTAATTCTTGCCGACACAGCATCCTACACGAAAGCAAACAACTGTATCTATGTAAAGCCATGGCAATTTCATTTTCATTTCAGATGTTTCTTCTAGAAATCTGTATGTTTGGAATTCAGTGAATCTATATAATTGATTGTAAATAGCAGTGTTATTAATTAGAGATGATATGATTGAACCTGTTAATTTTCTATAGAATAATGAGCTTTCTAAAACTTTATTCCTTTACAAGTTAATTTATTAGAAGCAGAAAGGGCGTAAAGGTTGAAAATTAAATTAAGCAACTGCTTCTATTAATTAGTTCACAAGTGTAATTGTGTTTGAGCATCTACGAGACTAATACATCTTCATTCGGACAACAGTCTTGGAGTTGCGCTGTTATCTTTGAGCTTATTTTTCTTATGTTGATTATTGGGGAAAAAGTTTCAGTTGCATACTTTGATGAGTATCTCTACAACATAGGTCTTGTTTGGCAAACAAGTTTTTTGCCAAGTTTGTCTGCTGCAAGTTTTTTAAAAATTTTAACTACAGTAACCTTAAAAAACTTCTCAAAGTTTTTAAATTATACACTTCAAAATATTAAAAAAAAATAAACTTTAAAAAACTTCTACAGTAAGTTACAATAAAAGTTTTAGACAAACACCAAAAAAACTCACTTGCCAAATGGGGCTATAATCTATAGCCACCGAGCCCAATTGAGAGCTGGGAAGGCATCTAAGAACATAAGCTAGGGTTGAGAGCTGGGACGGCATCTCTGTAACTGGTTTTCGCTAAAAAGAGCCAGGTGATGGGTATGAGAAATTGTAAGATGCACCTTAGATGGCTCAAAGCTAGGATTGGCCCTAAAAGTATGGAGATCTCACAATTTGGACTGAAATTTCAATTGAATCTTTGGAAATTAGATATTTTACATTTCATTTTATTGTAAAATAACGTTTTAATTAGATAACAGGTCGGACAACTAATTCAGTAATTTAATTATCTTTCATTTGTTACGAAGTTTTTTGTTGAGCTAACTTATTAATGCAAAGTTTTTTTCCTCTTTCCCTTTGGAACTTTTCCCTTATTTCCCTTTTCTTGTTAATCTTTGTCAATGCGTCGAAGGGTCGAAGCTAGTTTTCCAGGAATGGAATGCTAGCTTTTCTGGCTCCGTAGCTATAGGGAAAATATTCGAGGGAAAATGTACATAGCTTTTTGACGGGAAATTATTCTCTACCGCTACAGTTCCTATTAATGCAGGATTCTTGTAATCTAAACTTGCTTCAGATTGCTACTTTTTTCAAGAAAATGACAATTTTTCTGAACAACAACATGGACATGATTTCTCTACCCAAATTGAGTGTCTTGCCGTTTAGATTTCAACCGTATGTGCTTCAGTTGGTATACTGTAGATAACCGTTTTTCATATCCAGACTTAAGTCATGAGGTTTTTCATTCGCTAGGGGCCTTGACCATTCTTTGATGCTAATATCGGCCTGAGTCCTGTCAAGCCCTAGGCCCTTAGGCCGAAGATGCGACCTGAATTTCAACAAACAAGTTCAACTATTTGGTTTTCGTTCTCACCGGTCCAAAATGGATATTTTAAATTAGATTCGAATGCTCACACTCTATTTGTGTATTGTATTAGTTTATTGCACTAACTTATTCGACGTGAGATGGGATATTACATTTATCCCTCTTTTTCAGGCTTTGCGTCCTCTAACCCAATCTCATTTCGTGCAGAGGTCACGTGAGATTCGCTCTAATGCCATAATATCACACCAAGACCAGAATCTCAGTAGCCAAGTCCAACTATTTAGACTCCGTCCTTGTTAGCTCAAAGCAAATATTTTAAGTTGGATTTGAATGCTCAAATCCTACCTTCGTGATAAGCTTATTCTACACACACACATATGCCAAAAAATTATAAAGAGAGTATATATCTTACCTTACCAATGTAAAAGTGGGAATGAATATACAAACAGTAATGAACAGATGCAGTGGTTCGGTTATGTTGTTGCTTCTGTGGATTGCGGGGGTGTTGGAGTCTTTTGGTGTTGCCTGGGTTGGGCTTCTTTGGAGATCGGTGATGCCCATGTGGAGCGGTGGGCTTGTGTATACATAAAATCGCTACATAATCTTTTTCTAATTTTCTTTTCAATCTAAAGTTAGTCATTTCTCACAGTATGAAGATGCCTGCATTTTTTTAATGTCAAATCGTTACATAATCATCTCCTTCATACCTTTTTTTTCTTCCGACCTAAATCTTTTGCTTCATATTTGCAACTTGTCCAGAATATAAAAGGCAAAAAGATTCGCCCTTACACCTTTAGGATGTCGATCTCAAGTTTTTAAATTAATATAAACAACGTGAGGGTTTTTCCAAACCACAAGGAAGGAAATGCTCAAAGGTCTTGTATGTCCAAAAAATTTGTTTGATTGGGACGGCTAAAATTGCTCGAAGGTCTTGCATGTCCCAAAAAAAAAAAATCTATAGCCATGTTTGCACATCTTGATGACTTGATTCTATTGCCTCCGTTTGTGATTTAGCTTTGCGTTTGGGGTTGGTTTTTCTTGGTACAAAAGTTGGTTTTAGTGCCTAGCGAGCGTCAAATATCTCAATTTTTATGACTTTTTTTTTTCAAGTTTTATAAATTTAATCTTTTCTATTTCATAGAAACTCTTTTATGCTACGTATACAAAAGAGAAATTTGTATTTTGAATAAAAATTATGTGTCATGCATCCAAACCTACTAATGCAAAAAAAAAAAAAAAAAATCCACTAAACATAACCCTATTTAGGAATACGTGTGTGACTCGGGGATTATAACTCTATTTATAGATAACTTTCCTATTATTTTTTAGATTCCTATTTCAACCCATCATAGAAATATAAATTACCCTTAAATAAAGAACCACATCCTATTAGATACATTAAAGTTCAAAGTATGATTGATCACTTTAATTGAATTTAATATTATTTAACAGTCTAAGTCCAACGTTAAGCTGCAATAATTAATGCTATATTAAGAATGTTAGATAACCTGATTTCAAAGGTCTTGTTTCTCCGTATAATGAGGAAAAAACACACGCACAAACATGGCACAGCAGCAAAATAACGAATCTAGGTACCAGACGCATGGCGTCCGGGCAGGCAAAACTAGTCTATCTATCATTATGCTGAAGGGAAAATACCGGTTTTCATCCCCAAACTTTGGGGTAAGGACACATTTCGTCCCTCAACTTTTGGGCACGACACATTTGATGTCTGAATTAATATTTTTTGACCAATGTCATCCTCAAACGGCAATTTAGCCAATTTTTAACGGAACTGGTCACGTGAAAATCACATGACCGTTAAGTAAACTTAAATCAGTCAACTTTTGGCAATTTTGGCTAAGCATCCATCAATAAACACTTGCGTCCCATATGTAAGG
Source organism: Coffea canephora (assembly GCA_036785865.1). NCBI lineage: Eukaryota > Viridiplantae > Streptophyta > Magnoliopsida > Gentianales > Rubiaceae > Coffea > Coffea canephora. Next base: position 4,354,038 of record CM071917.1, on the reverse strand, counting down.
GGAGAAAAAAGCTAAAAATAAGGATAAAATGAAAAATAGGCAAGAAAAGAAATAATCAGCATGAAAAATGAAAAGGGAAAATTTCACAAACATCCCTTGAGATTTTTAATAGTTACAAAAAAACTCCCCTCAAAATTTAAAAATTACATATACTTTGCATACTTTTACTATTTATATAAGAGTAAATTATTTGAGCAGGCATTGAACTATTTGAATAGTAAAAATTTGGCCCTTCAATTATTCATAACATATTTTTATCCATTGAACTATTAAAAGTATAAACTTTGAGTTATTCATAACATATTTTTATCCATTAAACTAGTATGTTTTGTATTTAACATAAATTAAATATGTGAAAGTTAAACAAATAATAATAAATTACCCATAACATACCAACTCTTTATGGGAAACTGGCAGGTTTTGTAGTATATTTTGTACCAGCTCTTTATAGAAAACATACCAGCTTTTTATGGGAAACATACCAACTCTTTATAGGAAAAATTGGTTAAATAGCGTCCAAAGGAAAACTAGTATGTTTTGTATTTAACATAAATTAAATATGTGAAAGTTGAAAAAAAAATATTAGATTGCCCATAACATACCAGTTTTTTATGAAAAACTAGCAGGTTTTGTTAAAAATGTGATTTAATTTTACTTAACGGTCATGTGATTTTCACGTGACCAGTTCCGTTAAAAATTGGCTAAATTGCCGTTTGGGGATGACATTGGTAAAAAATTATTAATTCAGACATCAAATGTGTCGTGCCTAAAAGTTGAGGGACGAAATGTGTCCTTACCCCAAAGTTTGGGGATGAAAACAGGCATTTTCCCCTTTTGATGCTATGGAAAGAGCATCGAGTAAAGGTTTGGGGAATGACGTTAAAGATGTTTTTGATTCTACGGAAAGAGTGTTGAGAAGAATCCAGCATCAGAATTTTTGAGAAATTTAGTTCAATTCATTTCAGATAGTTGATGGATTTTTGAGGCTACAATTTACACTTTACAGGCATAGTTATGATGTAGTAATTAGTACTTTCGATTTTCAATTCATTCATTGGCTTTGTTTTTTTGGGCTTAGATATTGTATAGGACACTAGGTAGGCATCTTTCTTTTTCTCTTCCAAATAAATATGTTTTAATTTAATTACCTTCATAGAAGAGTTGCGGAAGGAAATAGATATGAATCTCTGATTGAGAAAAGTTGGAAGAGTCTTGGAAAGATTTAGTATTTTTTCTAGTTAGTTTCTTTTTTTTTTTTTTGAGATATCAATTGTGTTAAAATAATGTCTTACCACAATTTGAATGCCCTTTGGAGCAGAGCTAATTAATTTAATTCTTTTTGTTGGATCTTTTTTCCAAGGACTTTAGATTCTATTTCTGCCATTTTCAGTTGTGAGATTATTTAGCTCTCAGTATAAAACAAAACAGGCTGTGGGCTTCTCTTCTAAAATTCTCCATGGCGGATAAATATGATCTTGAATTAAGAACAGGATGAGTTTGATTTTAGTACTAACGATTTTAGGTAGCATGATTGTAACAAGGTATACCCAGTCGATGTCAATGGTAGGTAGAAAATCTGCATCATCCTTGAACATATCCCTTTTGACAAGTTAAGGAGCTAAAAACAAAACGAGGGAGATTAAATTAACCATAAGGTTGCTTTTGATACTTGATAGAAAAAGGCATGAGCCGGCTAATTTGAAATACTTGAGGAAGCTGCTGTGGACTTACGGGGAAAGCCAATTAGTACACAATAATACACCATTTTTTAGAGATGGGAATCTGCAAGTGGTGGAGTTCGGTAAGACTTTGCGGTTGTAATTGTGGGTTCCAGGCATCAAAATAATGCAACATAGATTATTCAAGAATACATAAGGTTGATTGGTAAGAAAACTTTTTATACAACTGCAGGAGACGATGACAATGTGGTGCAGCTAGCATAAGGCATGCAACAATTGTAGTTTAGTGCAGATTAGGTGTCAGATGTGAGTGAAAGTAATTTAGTGCTTTCTGGGCTCATTCCAATATGATTATGGTTAAATGCCATGTGTTTTGCACGTGACCATGAGATTTTTTATTTGGATAAAATATAAAAAAGCCCCTTAAGGTTAAGTGAATATACAAAAAAGCCACCTATAGTTTCAAAATATATACTCCGGTATCTCGTGGTTTGAACTAATTTAAAAAAACAACGAAAATCGTCAGAATTAATGAGCTTGAAATACACGCGTTTCTTTTGCGAATATTTGTATCTGAAACAAATAAATTTTAGATAGACCTATTACACCCTTAGAGTTATAATACAGAAAAATCCCTTGTGCTTAAGCAAATCTATAGAAAAAGTCCCTTATAATTTCAAATCATACAATCCAGTACCTCGTGATTTGAACTAATATTAAAAATTGACAAAAATTATTTAAATTAAAGAGTTTGAGGCTTCTTGACATGGAAAATAATTTTTTAAATCAAAATTTTTAGCTTATATACCTATTAAACCCCTTAGAACTCATAAAATTTTCAAAAACAATCCAAAACTCCCAAATACAACTCACCTTATATCTATACATAAAATAAATAAACAAAAGTTTCCCAATAAAACTCAACTTGTTTCTATACACAAAATAAATAAATAAAAACTCTCAAATACAACTTACCTTATTCCTATTCACAAAATAAATAAATAAAAGCAAAATATAACCATAGAGGGTTTTTCCGTAGGTTGGCTTAATGACAAGGGATTTTTCCATAAGTTTGTTTAACATGATGGTTGTTAGAAGGTCTTTTATTGCTTATATATACTAGACAACTCACTTGCATCAACCCAGCAAAGAATATCATCTAAATTACATTGTTTAAGATATTTGTCTACTGCTAACACCCAACCAAAATATGTATGTCTATTTGTGCTTATAGCAATCAATATGCCAAAACTGTCACCATCAATCAGATATCTCTCTAATATTCTGCCATTATTTAACAATTCATATATCTGAATACATTTTTCTCTCTATTCTGTCAAGTTTTTCTGGTTCTCTTGATTGATTAACCAATCAAATCCTTCAATCTGACAACCCGTAGCACTCAACAAATTTGACAAAATTCCTCTCCGATCTCTATTTTCACACTCGCAACAATCTAACAATTTTCGGACCAATCTTATGATCAAATCCTTCACCAACTACACATTTCAGAGCTAAATTTGTGGTCTAATTCGATTAACTAAATACTTTTCGACAACTTTATGTCCTAATTCTCTGACAGTAGAAATGCCCAAGACTAACCTCATAATCTAGCTCTAATACCAATTGTAGAACCCAAAATTTTAGGATTCTAATAATAATCAATATGTGCAAGGTTACAAAATTGAAGGGATAAAACAAAACACTCAAAACATATGTGGGAGAGAAGAAAATAATCAACTCACAATATTATTGAAATTTCAAACAATGAAAAAAGTTGCACCATAATAGAAAACGTGACAAACTCTACTAGATTCTCTCTAGAAAACACCCTAAATAATGTCCTATTTATAATCTACCAGATTTGTTTGAAAAGAAACCACTTGCATAAGAAATAACCAAATAAAACATAAACTCCAAAATTGCACAACTATTAAAACCTAACTCCAATAAAACTAATAAATAAATAAACAAACACTTTTAGATTTGGTTTAGTTTGCCAACACTTGTCTTCATTAGAAATGCCCAAACAAGTTGACGATAAAAAAGTTCGGAAGAATTAAGGACATAGGAAAATTTGAAGAAATTAAGACTCTGCAAGTTCAATACGTGGAAATCCATAGAAAATTTTTTTGGAAGATGCAAAAGCATTAGTAAACCAAAGAATATTTTTTGTGATTATGTGTTACAATTTTATAATTTCCAGAGAGAGTTGCAGTTTTAGTCTCTAATGTTTGGTCCATCTGCTAAATTGGTCAGTGACCCATCTTAAAGTGATAATCCATCTTTTTGAATAAACAATTCTAAACTGAATTAAAGAATGATTAAAGGTGAAGGGTTGCTGCTTAAGCTTCTCAATCATAGCATGCAGTGATTGGCATTTGAGGTGGGCATAAGGTGTAAACTGACGAGGGAAGTTAACAAATATTCGTAGATCCTATGCAGACTCAATCGTTGTACATATAAACAAATCTTAATTCTGAAATAAAACAAATATGATTTAATGAAAAAACATTGTGAGGATTCACATCATTTTACTTTTTATACTTGAGGCACATGTTGTGATAAGAAATAATAGATTCATTCTATTCTTTTGTGCTTCAGTGTATACACTTTGTCTAGTTTTTTTGGCCGTTATCCATGCATTGTTAAGACTTAAGATATATCATATCAATATAACTTACCATTTGGAAAAGAAAACAATATAAAACAAATATGACAAAGAAATTCAATTAATTCTATGATGTTTTACTAGTCACCTACGTCTGCGATTTGAGTCATCGATGAATAAGTGGAATACCCCACGCCTGATCTTTTTTGAAAGGAAAAGAATAAAAACAAAATAAAGAAGGTAAAATAATTATTAAATATTTAATAAGACTTTCTGGCTTGCGTCCACAAGGCATTTGTGTCCATAAATATCCACACACAATTTCTAGGTACCAAGTGTGATAAGTAACGCGTTTTTGCTAGGGACAAGCTGAGAGTCGAGACCCCCTACGAGGAAATGGATGTCTTTTGACTGTGGTTTATCTTGAAATTATGAGAAATAAAAAAGCTACATCTTTCTTAGATATTCTATGATTGCAACAGCGAAGTCTCACCAAACTACTCCACCCCATGCAGATTTGCATATCTAGAAAATGGTGGATTATTGTGTAAGCGTGTTCGGATAGTATAATATTTGAAACAACTTTTTGAAATAATTACTATAGTATTTTTTTTATGTGATATATTTAAGATAAAAAGATGATTGAAAAATATGTTAATGATATAAATAAATAAATTTGTACAAATAATGTACTATCCTAAATAAGGTTACAAATGAATCGAATCGAGTCGAATTTTGCCTTAATCGAATCAAGCCTCGATTTAGTTTTATTAAACTCGAGATCGAAATCAACCTCAACGAGCTGTCAATGTAAAATTTGAGCTCGAGCTCAAGCTTTAAAAAACTAAAAATAAATAATTATTTTATTTTTTAAAAAATGAATGATATAATTTTTTTCTTAATAAATAATAAAATATTAGAAATATATACATAATTTTACCAGTAAAATGAATAAATATACTCAAACCGACTCGCGAATTAACGAATTTAGTATCTTTAAACTTGAATTTGAGTTCAAATTTGATTTGGTCAGCTCGAACTCGATATTGCTTGAACTCGAGTCAAACTTTAACTCGAATAGCTAGTGATCGAGTGGTTCAATTCGTTTGCATCCCTAATCCGACGAGGGCTGAAACAATTGCTTGGAGCTCGATTCGTTTGAATTAATTCGAAGAAGCCTGAGACAACTGTTTGGATTGATTCCGGTGTATCCACACGCAACTCACAATCGCATGAAATTTGTGAGCACGAAACTTCCGCAAATGCTTTTCGTGCTGAGAGTGGGGTTTGTTACAAATTTTATCGCATTGAGGGACCTAAGCTTTACCATAAATTTGATAGGCAGTAGTCAATTTCCAATTGCTGTCATTTGTGCATAGAGGTAGCAAAATGGGCGGGATGGACGGGATTTGCTTGGGTTTGAGATGGAACCGAGTCATATGGGTTTGGGTTCAACCTTACCCATATGTGTTTTGGGACTAACTTGGGCGGGATCACTTTGGGATGGGTTTAGATTGATCCCGCCCAATATCCAAATCTATTTTCTACATTTTTTTTCCTTTAATTCATTTTTTATTTTTTATATAATTTTAATATTTTTGACTTATTAAATTTCTTTTAGTTTTATTAAATAAACATGCAAGTGCTTTATACTCAAGATTCCCGCCAAAAATTGGATTAACAAATAAAGGAAAAGATAGATATACAGCCATATTCCAACATATATCAAGATGGCTAAGGTACTTAGGGTGTTGAATATTTATCCTCATTATTGTCCAAGAATGACAGGTCTAAACTGATTGAAATGCTGGAAATTCTTGTGAATAATGAGTAGGAATACTACTAGATTATATTCGCTGGTGTGACTATAAAAATTGTTAAAGATAATTTTTTGAATTTAAGACTCCGTTTGGATTGACTATTTTTTCAAAAAATAAGTTTTTCAAATACAATTATACAGTAATATACAATAACTCAAAAAACATCTCATCCATATTAGTATATCAAATATTTCAAAAAAAATTTATAGTAAAAATTTTTCATATATACTATTACAATAAAATATTTCAAAAACACCCCCCAAAAACAACTAATCCAAACGGAGCCCTTGCTATTTGGGCTTAATGGGTACCCAAGTATTTTTCAAAATTTCCCATCAATTAATGGGTACAATTGGAATTTACCTCATTTTAAACCCAATATCAAAATCTAATACCCATCCTGCCCAAAGTCTCCATGGGTATGGGTAACCCATTGGGACTTGAGACAAATTGCCACCTCTATTTGTGCACTTGACGACTTGTAGGGCAGCCCACTAATTTGTGTACTCGCTTTGAGGGACACAATTGCATGAAATTCGAGAGCGCGAAACTTCCGCTAATGCTTCCCGTCCTGGGAGTAGGGGCCTAAGCTTTACTATAAATTTGTTAGGAAGCAGTCAATTTCAAATTGTTATCTTCTGCGTACTTGACTTGTAGGGCAGCCCGTTAATGTTGTCGAAGAATTATTGTCCTTTGTGTTATCTATGTTCGGACAGGTAAATGAATTGGGTGGATGTTCGGTTCTATTTTTTTTATTGGTTTAACCAGTCAGTTCATCGGTTCAATGATTTTTTTAATTTTGTTAATAATAAAAAAATAGCTAATAATGAGGAAGTATGAAATAAATGCAAAAACCCTGAATTCTGAAATATCTTTTACACAATGTCTAGCAATTTTCAATGCATCAACCAAAGAAATGAAAATGTTTTTCGTTTAGCAATATTAAGGATCAAAACAAATATAAATTTATCTACCCAATATCTCAAATTAATGGAAAAAGAAGATTCAGACTTTCCCAAGTCAAGAACAAATCAAATAAGGTTTGTAAAATCAACTCCAATAATGAAAAACAACAAAAAAGAAAGAAAAGCAGAACAACCATGTGCTGAAGATATATGCGTCCTTTATAATTGATATTTATATTGCCCATTATCATCTTCTTCACAACCAATTGGCCTTCTATGGTGTAAAAAACAAAAGTTTGTAATGTACATCTTTACTAACTTTATCATAATTTTCACCGTCTAAATAATAAAATTAAAAAAATGATAAAAGGGCAAAAATGAGGAGCAGGAGAAGAAACTAGAAGGACGGCGAAGGTATTTGGAAATGTGCAAAGGCATTGCATATTTCTTATTTTCTTTAGCCCCGTCAATATATATACTTACAGTGAACGAAAGATTAATTCATTAATTCATAAATAAATGGCATGTCACATTTCTTGTGGATTTGCCTCTCCAAATTGGCTAGAGGGACCTCTGACCTAAATGAAACTTAGGGCGGTGTAGTTGTGGTTTAGTTTAATAAAATACAAGAAGATGATGAGGCCACTGAAATTATTACAACAGAAGATGATATAATTGAAGCCATTGAGAGACTAATGAGTGATGAAGAATTGCATGAGAGAGCAAAAGCACTACGCAACAAAGTTTTTAAGCATGGTTTCCCTGCTAGTTCTCTGGCTGCTTTTAAAGCTTTAAGAGATTTCATTAGCCAAACTGTATCTTAATTAGATATGTCATGAATCAAACGGTGATAGTATATACATTATCAGTGTATATAAAATTACTCTAAATTAAATAGGTATTTTGCTTTAGAATGCATGAAAAAGAAAGTTATGTTAGTAACCTTTTGAAATAAGCTGAGTCAGTAACCTTGGGTCAATTTCGGTTGTCGAATAAATGGATTTTATTCTTCTTCAGATTTAATTCAGTATGAAGTTGTACTATCAGTTGTTTCATTAAGTCGTAACTCTACCTACTAAAAATAAAAACAAAAACACACACAAAGTGACTCTTTAGTGTTTATACATGCAAAGCAAACTTTTGGAATTATATATTTGAATTACCAAAAATATATTAAATATGTTATTGTACACTTAATCAAATAAGTGAGTCCTTAGGGGAGAGATGAGTTAGGTGGTTCGAAGGGAAGAAGTGTATTGGACTGTTTTCCCTATTATCTTTTCGACACGTCTTCGCTTGGAAATTTCTTATCTTCATACTTTATCCCCACCCCCACATGAGAAAAGATGTTAACAGCAAAGAATGTCCAAAAAAATGAAAGAAAGGCGGAATGCAGAATATAAAATGAAAATGGCTTTCTTACACTTAATTTAAGATACGAGACAAATAAATAAGTAAAATTTTACAGCACTGATATAAATTACTGGTCATCTACAGCAGAGATCAAAGAGTCAGCGGTAAATAGGAGAAAATAAATCCTACACTTTATATTTCACGAAAAAAAAAGGTAAAGCAATTATTAAATATTTCACGACTCAAAGTGGGATCCTCTTACTCACAATTAAATAAAAGTTGACTGGGAAGACCAAGTAAGAAAACGCGTATATGACAATAATGTTGTAGGAGTAGTCCTCAGTCACCAAACTTCTGTTTGCAACAAAACATTTTCCAAATCATTATTGCATCCTATCCTTGCAACATTTTATTGCCGACACTCCTTGTACCACAAAAACAAAGCAATGGCAATAGCTGAATTGTTGATTCCAAAGATAATAGGTAAATTGGGTGAAGTTGCCGAAACGCAGGTCGAGAAGAGGGTTATGCTGGTGCTGGGGGTTGAAGAGGAGGTGGCAAATATCGAAAAAAGGTTGAAAACGATTCAAGATGTGCTGCATGATGCAGAGAGGCGAAGGCTGAAGAATAAATCTGTCGGAAGGTGGCTAGAAGAGCTTGAAGACATAACATATGAGATGGATGATGTACTGGAAGAATGGAACGTCAAGATTCAGAAACCAGAATTTGAGCAACCAGAATTTGAGCAACCAACATTGTGGAGAAAGGTTAGTTCCTTTGGCCGATCCGTTTGTTTACGTTTCAAACAGCTTCCTGACCGTAGTCATATAGCTCAGAAAATAAAGAAAATAAATGAACGGCTAGAATTAACTTTGAAAGAGTCACATGAATTCAATTTTATTACAAGTGGGGGGATTCCTGATTCTCATGATTCTCAACGAATTATGACTACCTCAATCATAGACGAATCAGAGGTCTATGGTCGAGCAGCTGATATGGAGAAGGTTCTTGACCAAATTTTGTCCAAGAGTAGTAGTCAAGGAAGAGCTGGGGTTCAAATTATCTCTGTAGTAGGGGCCGGGGGTAGTGGAAAGACCACACTTGCCCAGCTGCTCTTCAATAATGATAAAGTGCAGAACCACTTTGAACTTAGAAATTGGGTCTGCGTATCAGATCCTTTCGACCAGAAAAGGGTCGCGAAAGCTATCCTTGAGAATGCTGGAAAAAGTTCTCATGATGCAGAGTTGGATCCGTTGATCCGAAGTATAAAAGAAACTTTTTCCGGCAAGAGATTCCTGCTTGTCCTAGATGATGTCTGGACAGAGGACGACTCAAAGTGGAAACCTTTCCAATACTCTCTCAAGGATGGGGCTCCCGGAAGTGTAATCTTGGTAACAACAAGGAGTCATAGAGTGGCCACAGTGGTGGGATCGACTGATACTCACGGCCTAGGCATGATCTCTCACTCCGATTGTTTGCTAATAATGCAAAGGATAGCATTTGCCAACAAATCAGGGGACTTGTGCAAGAAGGTGGAAAGAATTGGGCAGAAAATTGCAGAAAAGTGCAAGGGGTTGCCACTTGCTGCAAAGACTATGGGAAGCTTGTTACGGTTCAAAGATACCGTACAACAATGGCAGAATGTTTTGGACAGTGAGATATGGCAATTGGAGGAAGAGTTGTCCCCGGAGCAGAAACTTTTCCCTCATTTGTTTTTAAGCTATAACGAGTTGTCCCCGGAGCTGAAACGCTGCTTCTCATATTGTGCTGTCTTTCCCAAAGATCATGAGATACATGTAGAAGAGCTTATTAGGCTGTGGATGGCACAAGGTTATGTTCGCCCAAGACGGAGAGGTGAGAGCTTGGAGCTGGTGGGCCTTGAGTACTTCAACAATTTGGCAATGCGTTCCTTTTTTCAAGAAATACGAAAATTTGGAACATTTGATAAATATATGGAGTGCAAGATGCATGACATAGTGCATGATTTTGCACAATTTCTCACAAAAAATGAATGTCATGCACTTGGTGGAACTGAAAGAAATTCATCTAGTGAAAGACCACGTCATCTAACAATTTTGGAAGAAGGCACTGAGGAGGAGATGTTTAGTTCTCGAGTCGTTGATTTTGGACGGCTCAGGAGCTTTTTAACTTTTTCTAGAATTGGAAGAGTAGTAGTTCCCCAAAATCTATTCTGCATGTTGAAGTGTGTGAGAACTCTGACTTTAAGTCGTTGTGGGCTAGTTGAAATCCCAGCCGAGATCGGAAGGTTGATTCATCTTCGGCACTTGAACTTATGGAATAATCCTTTTGTGGCACTGCCAGAAACTATATGTGATCTATATTATCTGGAAACTTTGAATATCACTGTTTGTGAAAAGCTTTCGTGCCTTCCTCGAAGGATTGAAGGCCTTGTACACTTGAGGCATCTTTTCAATGAGGGCACCGATGATTTACGTCAAATTCCACAAGGACTCAGGAAGCTGACGTCACTTTGTAGTTTGACTCGGTTCATCGCGAGGAGCAACTCTGATGATTTGGCAATTCTGAAGGACCTGAACCAACTGGAAAGATTGGACATTGATATTGAAGGAGAAGTAGATTTTGGGAGTGCAAAACTCGGAAAGAAAATCAACATGCGTGAAATGTCTTTGTTCTTTAGCCTTGGGGCCCACTTTATAGAAACTCCAAGTTGCATTGAAACCATGGAACCACCTCCAAACTTGGAACTACTTGTGCTAGTTGGTTATCCAAGAACCCAGTTACCAAGTTGGCTTGTGACAAAGTCTAACGCCAATAACTTGACGAGGCTAATTATAGATGGGCCCCGCAAGATCTCATCCTTGCTTGCCTTGCGAAAGCTGTCATCCCTAGAAGAGCTTGTGCTTCAAGGAGTGGAAAAGCTGGAATGTTTGGGTAAGGAATTCTTCGGAGTTACAAAAGCACTACATGAGAATAGTCGTGATGCTCTTGATACATTGTCAAACTCCGAGTCATCATTCTCAGCTGAAGCAGTGGCATTTCCGAATTTGAGAAAATTACATTTTGAGCACTGCGACAATTGGACACGTTGGGAAGACTCAAGTGAAGATGATGAAGAAGTTGCGGTCTCTATCATGCCACGCCTGGAGGAGCTACAAATTAAGTACTGTACAAAGCTTGAAGCTCTGCCACACCACATCCTCAGCAAGATATCATCTCTCAAAAAATTGGATATTCAGAGTTGCGACAAGTTGAGTCATCGTTACTCTGACAAAACAGGAGATGACTGGAAACAATTATCACGCATTCCTTAAGTTCACATATTTGGCTACTATCACTAATCTGCTGAGGTATGGTTATTCGCACATTTGTTTATGTATGTATTATCTTTGAAGTCAAATAATTACTACTTAGAGAATTACAACAAACAAAGGCCTGCTTTTTTTTTACAACAAACAAATAATTACTACTTGTAGAATATGACATGTGCTTAATAATGAATCAAGTGTTAACAGAGCCATATGTATAACGAAACTATGAAATATTCATTAATAGTTTAGAATGGTTTTTTTTTTTATTGAGAAGGTGCAAGTCATTAACTAGTAAATACAACACTAAATTTCTAACAATATCTAACTGTAAACTCTTGAGTTTGGAATTCCATTTATATCTTGTCTTTTTATCCTGTTTTTTTTTTTTTTTTGCTTTTGTTCTTTGTTTTCCAGATAATGCTCATTGATGGCTCAAAGTAAAGCTACAGCAGAAGGCATTGGGGGATCAACCTCTACGTCTGACTTTTCACTTGGGTTCATGTAAAATTTCAAATAATTGTAAATATGGTTGAAGAGGCACATCCACTTGCTTTGTTCAAAATCATTTGTTGAAACCGTATGTAGCCTAACAAATTTCCAGATTGAATTTCAAGTGGTTACAAAACCAGTCTTTATTTCTTCAAATTATTATTGTCTTATTGTATGTAAGTTTGTGTAGATTTAATAAAAAAGAAAGTTTGTACATTGTGCTTGTCTATATGGTGTATTATTGACAATCTATTATTAGCGCACCTATTTTATGGTATTATTCTAAAAATAACATGAATTCAAATTTGAAATTCAATAATACACATGTAGCATACATCCAAAACTATTAATAATAAAAAAAATCACTACATTATGAGTGTATAAAAAGTTAATCCATATTCTAATGCTTAAAAGTAAACAAATTGACAAATTATTGTTTTTCTTGTTTCCTTTCTTAAAAAATGTTTACATAGATAATTAGAATAACAAAAACTCATACTGCAAAAGTGCATGTACACTTAAAGGCACCAAAACTCATGATACTTTTATAGTAGTAGCAGCAGTGGTAGTTCTAGCAGTAGTAATGACAATTTCTTTATTTGTTAATAATACTTTCTTCTAATTAGCTTTTTTTAAAAAAATTTTAAGAAGCGAAGGAATAGAATTTAAGAAGCGGGGAGAGGATAAGGTGAGTAGAACAAAATATCATAATAAATCTGGACAATTCCATTCACAAGCCAAAAGTTACCACCAACAGAATTTTGAATATCATCCTTTGTTTATTCACTATTATATATGTTTAATACTAAGTTGAAAATATGCCTTCCCCATCCCTGCTTCCTAATCATACCCCTTCCTGATAGAAACAATTTTTAAAAAATAATTGAAAAATTCAGACATGTAATTAGCTATCTTCAAGTTGATTGGAGATAAAATAGACTTTGACACATCAAATTTCATTGTATTTATATTCAACTCCAGTAGTTAGTTATCTTTTGATTCTTTCTATAAAGGCTATTAAATCATTTAATTTAATCCATAAAACTCACATTTTAACTGTGAAATTGGGCAGCCCTAGCCGAATGACTTTCATAATGGAAGTCACTACTATCTCTCAAATAGACATTACCTGATCCAAAATTCATCTTTGAAGAAGCAAAATTGGTACTTCGTGTTCAGCTTCCAGAAAATTGAAATATGACAGAATTCTCAAAGAAACAACAAAACCTTGCTCAATGCTACTAGATTGCTACTAAAGTTACCAGGCTTGACAAGAAAATGGCACTGGTTTCACCAAGTAGTTCATTTACAAATTGACAAAAATCGCCACAAACATCAAATTAGAAACCAAAGTAGTGCATAAGAGTATAGAAGAAACCGTTTATAAGGTTTATAAAAATCCCAACAAGTACTCCGTGAAACCCAATGTAGCAAGGAATCAATCATTACAAGTGTTACGAGATATATGGACCTATTCTGCCTGCTGAGAATTACAACAGTACAAAGCTCTCGTGTTGGCGGACAGCACCTGCTTCCTAAAATTTCAGATGGTGTTCAAACAAAGAAGCCATTTCAATCTGCAATACAACTCAAACAAGGAAACAAATTCATCCTTGGTACCGGATCATGAATAGACATTATTAGAGAAGAAAATGCAGATCAGGAACATTTATTTCTAAAATATGACACAACTCATTATTTTGCCATTAAATATTCTATGACAGCAAAAACAGACTCTTCCTGCGAGAGTTTCTTACTCATAAGATCATGACCTAAAGAAGGACAAGATTATGAGCAATGATCAATCAGAATTTGATTTAGAAGCCTACCGATAACTACATGCACTGTCATATTTTAGAGTCTTGCTGTGAAACGCTGGTTGGGAAGCCACCAATATCACAGAGATCCACCAGTGGTCGTTATGGAGTTTAACCCCTTATTTGCCTTATAACTCCCAATTTTAACTCAAGAAGTAATGAATTTTGGACGATTGATACCTCACTGCTTCAGTACGAAGCCGCTTTCCAAGCATTACCGTTGGCTGTATTCTACTAAGTTATATTGAGAGAAGGCCTGTTGCAAAGGCAAAACCCAGTATAGGCAGAGGCAACCATAATCACCCCTGTCCGGTGGATCCGAACCAGAAAGAAAAAAAAGGGTTCTTTATTGATGACATTTGATTTGAAAGGAACACAAACCAGATGCTATCCACAAAGCAAACAATTTGCCAGACAACAAATAAATACTAAAATGAAATTGACTTATAGAAATGGGGGTACCAATGGGAAAATTGTAGAATACTGATAGAAATTTGACCAAAAATTACCCACAGGAAGATTATCATATTCAGCAACATGACAATTATATGATGAACTCTTTTATGATTTTCAATGCAGTAACTCCCATGAAAAACAGCATAGGAGATCAGAAAGGTCAACCATGAGTTTCCGTTGAGTTGTATTAAGCAAAAGAGAAATTTCATGAATTTACCAAGTAATAGCTTCTAGCTGTAATCATGATCAAAGTAATTACTAAAAATGGTGGTGTACTACAAAATAGAACTGTCATATAACAGTCCGATGAAAAATTATTTCAAGTTATATGCTCCTTTTAAAATATGTTGACAAGCAAAATGTCGTCATTTAGCATTCTTGCAAAGTTGTATATGGCAAACCAAATATCATATGCATGTTCAGGCAGTTGAGACCAGACCAAGACGCAGCTCTCATATGCCTCAGTACCAAGCTTTTGTCTGAATGATGAAAGATTCGCCAATGGCCAGCACGGCAATTTTTCTCCATCGTGTGTAACAATTCAATCCAATGACACTGAGGATGAAGTACAGGCTAAGAGTTTAAAGCTTTCAGAAGTTCTCCCCTCCTCAAAAGCAGCATTCGACACATAGCATTAGCTGCCACATAGGCGATTGTGTTCCTCAATCTTTAATCTGATTACTTATATCAGTATGATATCCCATATCTTTTAGAACACAAGTCAGATCTTCAATCAATTGATATAACTCCCCAGTTTACTCATGAGTATTATGCTTCATAAATAAAAAGTGAGCCTCCCTTTGAATTTCAATCATGCTATGATCAGGCTCCTTCTTGACACCAGATTCATTCATCACACTACTAATCTCGGCCACATTATCCCACAATGAAATAGAAGCAGAAGCATTTGACAAGACAACATACTTTACCAAGTCCATATTTCCATGAATTTTACAAGCTCCAAGTAAAACACCCATACAACTGGCTGAACAAATAGTAAGCATTGGTTAACCTGCCAGCAGGCCCTAACAGATCAACCATGGATGCATAATATTTTCACTTTGGCTGAATTCCATAATCTCTGTGAAGTACTCCCACCTTTGTTCACCAAACCCTCCATGGCTACAAGCAGCAAGAACTACAAGAAATTTAACATGATGTCCATATCCAGATATTAAAGCCTTCATCTAACATCCTGTGAAAGGATTCTATAACCTGTACCACTCTTCCATGGTGTCCATATCCAGATGTTAAAGCCGACCAGGTAACAAAATTTCTATCTAAAAACTTCTCACATACAAGACGCCCTTCAGAGAGACGACTGCACTTGAAATAGATATCCATGAGGGCACTATTAACTACAAGATTTCCACTAATTTTGCACTTGATCCACAGAGCATGGGCTTGCCTGCCCTGTTCTAGCATTGCTAAAGAAGTACAAGCCCTAAAGACTGATGCCAAAGTATAGTGGTCTGGTATCAAACCATTTTTTCTCATCTTATGGGACATGCTCAAGCCCACCTCTTCCAACCCTTTCTGCACTTAGCTTGCAATCATCGAACTCCATGAGACCGAGCTTTTCATTTGTAACTTACCAAAAAGAATACGGGCTAGATTAAAATCTCCAGCTTTTGCATATAAAATCAACAATTTAACATTTAGATATTCATTGGGAACACATCCAGTGATTATCATTTGCAAATGGATTTTTTTCCCATAAAGTCTTGCAAAAGAAGAGAATGAGTTTCCGATTCTACTTGAACCCGTGCATGGCATAACATCCCAACAGCTTCCACTACTCTTCCTGATAAACAGAGATCCTTCAAAGTCTTATCCAAGTGAAGGGTAATCTCTCTCGCATCAGCTTGAAAACTGGGAATGTCATCAACGATGATTTAATTTGACAGCTAGAATAACTCTATTTCCCCTGTTCTTCTTCAGAGAAGAGGAACATCATGTGGAAAAATTATCCATTCTAGTTGTATTAATACCAGTAATTGCAATCACATAATATGCTCAAGTTTTTTTTTTTTTTTTTACAAAAGACAAGACTTTAAACTTTAGTCATTTATGATACATAAAAACACTCACTATTTGACTCTCATGGCCTACATTGATACCATTTACTTCAGCTATAGAAACAATTATATACAATCCCTTATGCAGAACGCACATAAAAAAAAGGTTTTAGTGTATTAATACAGCGAATTATCAATATGGCTCTTGCCCAAGCACGTATAACTGAACCAATTTAAACTTGTATTCATCCTCAGCACAGAAACCACATATATTAGTACAAGTTATGCAGAAAAAAGAAATTAAAATACATATTTTTGCTGTATTAATACAGAAATTTATCAAGTTTTTATATGTCAGAGCATTCAGTTTCCACTAAAAATCCAACAAACTAACTAAAAAGTGCAAGATTATTAAGAACACAATCAATGGCAATCAAGATATGGTGATTAATAAAACAACTATGAAATTAAAAAGAGAAAGAAAAAAATGGGAACCTTACTTTCCATTGCTGCTCTCGGTCTTAATCCTCCTGAGAAGAGTGGAAGTTTTTCCAGCGAATATGGGTCCAACAATCACGTGAATTTCACAATTCTAGACATCCATTGAATTTATTTGCAAATTCTAGACACCTATTGAATTGATTTGATTTGTTTCTTTGCAATAGTTAGTATATCCTCTTGAAATTCTAGACACCCAGAAAAGATTGTTCTATGAATTTCTTTCTTGAACCATAAAATTCATTTTTAATTGTTCTATGAATTTACTTCTTTCTTTATTGAATGTTTGGAGATGCCAAGGATTTTAGGATGATAACTATTGCAAGAAAACGAAGACCTCCTAAATAGGACATTGAAGTTCCAATTAGCTAAGTATTGGCGTTTCCTATTTTAATCGGAACGGTTATACGTTTGATGTGATAAAAACAATTTGAAATTGGCCAAAATCCATAATCAGCCCATATATGGGTTATTATCATTTATCCCCTTAAACTATATCACTACTATCAGTTTATTTCTTAACGTTATCTTTTATTCACTTTAACCCATAAGTAATTCAAGTCAACATATTACGAAATTTTGGACAAAAATACCCTTTTATTTTATTGCATTACTACATTGTTATTATCACTTTATTCGTTTAGATTATAGTGATACAATCACTTTAGTTCCTAATATTATTTTTTAGACATTTTACTTCATCCTTAATCTAACTAGTATGGTCAAAAAATTTTAAATATATTTACCCTTTTTATATATAATTAAAAATAAAAAAGTTGGAATGATTATTCTTCCTTTTTTTCACTTTAAGAGATCAAAAAGCATAAAAATAAAAGGGTTTTCTCAAATTTCTTTTTTCACACTTATTAATACTCGAAAAAGAAAAAGAGATGGGAAATAAGGAGATGAAAAATTAGATTTTGCAAAGAAAGAAAATAAAGAAAAGTATAACATTATCGTATTATTTTAAGGTTGTCGAGATTAGGATTGGAATTTGGTAGTAAACAGAAAAGTGAAATAATTTTAAAATATAAAAGTATTCAATTCTTTCTTATTTGTAATTTAAAAAAAAAAAATTGAGCTCTCTCTTTCTCTCTCTCTCTCTCTCCCTCTCCCCTCCCCCTCTCCATCTTTCTATTTTTTTCAATATTAATAAGATTGCCAAGAAGAAAGAAATGAATTCTTTGACCTTTTTTCTTGATACTAAAAAGGAGAAGAGTCATTCTAAATTTTTTATTATTTTTATTATGCAAAGAGGAGGGTATTTGCTCCTAAAGTTTTTTAACTTGCTAAGTGGGTTTAATGGTAAGATAAATTACCTAAAAAATAACTCTAGGGAGTAAATTGATAATGAGACTATAGTTTATGGGGGTAAAGTGATAATCATTTTAAGGGCTAAACATGTCTTTTCACTTTAATTAACAAACTCCGTTATAGTTGACCGTTAGTCTTGGAGGTAAAGTGACTAAAAGATAACGTTAAGGGAAAAATTGATAGTAACACCAAACGTTAAGGAGGTAAAGTGATAATAACCCCGCATTTCATCTGGTATTTTGTATACAAAGACTTGCACTTACTATATTATAACATGTAAAATAGAAATAAGAATAGACGCAACTCAGACTCAAGCTCGAAATATAGTTGAAGGTGAATTTATCTAGGTTGTGAAATTAACCTTTTCTATTGTTAATTAGAACATTGATGTTTAATTAGTTTTCTGGGTGTTAAAATTCTTATACCAACATCATTCTACAGGTGCATAACTATGCAATATACATCCCACCATCTTAATATCAAGACCTAAAGAAAGTCGTATCTTTTTTATTTTCCTTATTTGTTATTGTAATTTGTACCTTATCCCTGTGCATACAGTACATCAGAAAAAGGTGTTTTCCCATCTATTTTTATTTTTCTAAAAATAAAGAAGGCAGAGAAGTTGAGGGAATATGTTGAACTTCTACTTCTTTTTCTACTTGTCCCTTTTCATCCTGTTTAATTCGTTTTATAATTTCTTCAATTTACAAAAATATTCAATACAACATATTAAACACTTTTCATATTTTCTTTAAATATATTAAAGAAAGCTTGAAATGGTCTCATGACCACTGATGCACTCCACTCAAACTTAATTATATTCTGCAATTTCTGTTGTAATGGATCTTTTGTTCCATTCCTTGTTCTCCTCACTATTATACTTTTTATTATATTACTATTTTTTTTATAAACATCATATTATAATTCTTTTTTCCCGTAAAGATACAATTACTATTAATTGAGCAATACATAAAATTTAATAAATTTAAAAAATCAAATTACACAAAAAATTATTTTTATAAATTTTTTGCTGTATTTTTTATTTTTCTTTTTTTTGAGACTATTGTATTTATTTTTTTCCTATGTTTGTAGTTATTTAATAGTAAAAAAAAAAGAATTGAAAGATGATATTTATGGAAGAAAAATAATAATATAATAAATAGTAAGACAGAGAGGGGAACAGGGAGTGAGATAGAAGATCTGTTGCAAATTTCAGTTGGATTCTTCTTTCTAAGTTTTGAAAGAAGGATTGTATTATTTTAATTTTTTTCAAAATTTAGATAAATTATGGTTAATTTTATGTTATAAGATACTATACACCAGAATTAGAACTATGAATTAGGACCACCAAAAATCTCAATCATGTGCAAATAAATTCTAGACAATGACTCAGTTTTTATATTAATATTTGATTCCAACATTTCTAACAACTAATACGGTAATTTAATTTTACAAAGTTTTTTTCTTGTGCTAAATCACCAATGCAAAGTTTTTTTTTTCCCTTCCCCTTGGAACTTTTCCCTAGTTTCCTTTCTTCTTAATCTTTGTCAATGCGTCACCGGCTCGAAGCTAGTTTTCCACCAATGGAATGCTAGCCTTGCTGATTGGAGTTTTCCCCTATTGATGCATGAGTATTTGGGAAAGCTGAAGCTGCCATTGTTATTTACATACTAGCAATAATTTTTGTTTCACAGGATTTTTATTGTATTTTGTTCACAATGACTGTTGTAAATAATTTGTTGTTTATTTGGTAAGATATATGATATTAATAGCAAGTTACTAAGCAGCTTTTTTATTCTGTCCAAAATAAACAATAGTTTATTGTTTGATAAGCAATAATGACAATAGTTTTACTAATATGATAAAATGTTTTTCAATACCAAATTTATTCTTTCTAAATTAGAACAAAATGTCATCATAATGCTTTTAGAGTTGGTGGCTTTTTGGATTCGTGAAACCATCATAATGCTTTTCAATAGCAGTTTTAGACTTTTTTTTTAGTTAGTATTGCTTATAATACAAAAAAAAAAGGATTGACCAAAAAAATTAGATCACATTAAAAATTCTCAAAAAAAAGTCACTAGTTTAACGGTTAGTGTTGGTGTTTATAGTTCCATAGTTTCACTAGGAAAAATATTTAAAAAATGAGGAATAAGAAGAGAAAACGAAAAGAAAAAATAATTATAAATCCCATTCTTTGTATATGCATACCACACAAGTGAGTCTTATTAAATGTTAAGGCTATTATTGTCATTTCAGGTGTGTAAGGGAGGCAAGTGTAATTTTTAAAACCTTGGGAGAACTCAATGAAATTATCAGAAACTTATGCCTATGGGACATGTTTGCATGCCATTGAAATTTGCTGGTCAGTTTCAATGACCATAAACTGAACTTCTCACATAAATACGAAGGCTGCGTTCGATTCTACAGAATTGGAATTGAATTGAAATTGTAACATACTGCAATTCCTTGGTTTGGCGAATACATAGAATTGAGCAGGAATTCATTTCGAATTTCAAATTCTTTGTTTGATTGGGAGAAGAATTCATGGAGAATTGGAATTACTTAAATTTAAAATTGAAAAGATATGTTCCTTTCAATAATAATAAAAAAAATGTTAACACAATCACTTTGTGGTAAAAAAAGGAGATAATTTGCCCTAATTTGCACAACTTTTTCGATTATTAAAAATGAAAATCTTTATATCCTATTACGTAGTCTACAGTAACTTTTATAGATTTATAGATCTACAGTAACTTTTATAGATTTATATAACTATTATATCATGTTAATTATCAAAACATTGAACATATTCACTACCAAGATTACATCTAGAAAATGAAGCACAATCCAACAAAACGTGTACAAAATGCTTGTCCACGTCACCAAATCAATACCTACTATGTAATCGTTAATTATGATCTTACCAGCTAGAACAAATAAATACAAATTTAAATAATCTAGCATAAACATTTTGGTCTTTTACTCCCATTTTCTAAGAGAATGGAATTACATATGGTTAATGACAAATAATGCTCTCCTCCAGGCCACTAGACCCACGGTTAGTGGTTTCTTTTCTTTGTTTTAGTAGACATAAACCTGTCTCTCAGTGGACAATCACTTTTCAAATTCCTATTCAATCTACAAATGGTGGCATCATCAGACCAATTTAAGCAAAATAGCTTGGTTTAGTTGCTCTTTGAAATAGGCAGTAAGGTGGTCTGCCTCTCTGTCATTCCTTATACAATTTCTACCATGCAGGCCTAGATCAGAAAAAGAGAGATGTTATTAAAGTTAAAAAAATTCTAATCAGGTCAACTAATCATTCTATATTGCAATCAGCAAAGTAGCAGATGGCATTGTAACGGACAAAAATAATGCATAATCTATTAATTCATGCAAAGACTAGGCAATCAAATGCATATCCAGTAAAAAATACAAGAAGACGTAAATGTATAACTGATTTTGTTTTCACTACTAACTCTTCCAACTGCATAATACAACTGACAAATAAGTTTTTTGAATGTTTGTTTAAAATTTTACTATCGCTTACTGTAAAAGTTGTAGAAAAAATTTTTAAGATGAAAAACTTTTTTGTTCTTTTCTTTTTCTTTCTTTCTTTTCTTTTTCTTCCTTTCTTTTTTCGTTTCTTTCCTCTCTCCCACTCGACACCACCACCTCTGGAGTTTGAGCAAATTCCAGAGCAAAAGCTCCAGTGGAGAAAGATCGGAACAGCCAAGGAAATAACAACATCCCTTACTTCTTTATACAATCAGACTAAAAGAAAGAAAAAATAAAAAAAAAAAGAAGCAATTCTGAGAGTTCCAGTGAGAACTCTCAGCCTTTTGTGCATTCATCCGTTCCACCATCAACGCCACCGCACCACTTCCTTCTTCTTGGGTCTTTCAAAATCTTTTCAAGAAAAGTAGCAAAAATAAACGTGTATATTCCCTTTCCGGCACTGCACTACCACCTCCACCTCCCCGGCCCCCTCCTCCAAATTCAATATTCAATAACTTGTTTAAAGGCGGGAGGAAGAGAGAGGAGGGGATGGGAGGGGAGGAGGGGAGGAGGAGAGGGAGAACAAAAAGAAAAAGAAAAAAAAAAGGTGGCCACCATAGGCACCGGCGCCCGCTGGTCTTGTCTGACGGCAGAGGTGGTGATGGGTTGAGGTGGAAGAAGAAAGGAGGAAGAGAATTTTTTTTTTTTTGTGTGTGTTTTGTGTATTTTGAAACAAAACGGATCTTCTGTTCCACACACTGTGCCACTCTCTGTCCCATTTTTTATTATATTGCTATTTCTCCTTCATAAACATCATGTTTTAATTCTTTTTTGTTTCCTTAAGATCCAATAACTATTAATTGAGTAATACACAAAATTTAACAAACTCAAAAAATCAAAATGCATAAAAAATGAGATTTTTTGTGAATTTTCTGCTGTATTTGATAGGGTATAATTTGTTAGTAAATTTATTATTGATTTCCCCTTCTATCCCTGACAAATATTGTGTTAATTGCTGATATTTACTCATATTTGGTATTTGGAATCAATTTCAGGAGTAAAGCAGAAAATTACCAAAAAGGAGGGACTTGTATGGAAAAATGCAGACTTCTAAGGGCTTCAACCTTTGGGTCCTTGAATTGGTGGGGACCACAAGCTAGTGCAAGGCATTTAGTCATTTGGGCTTTTCAAAGAAAGCAACGTAGAGAGACTTGGAACAACAAGTACTTTGGAGGTTTTGTCCACATGTGCGGGAACCACGGATAAGAAGCATGAGTCATTTGGACTCTAGGAAAAGAAACGTACAAGACTTTGAATTTGGTGTGGGGACCACTAGAGATAGCATTAGACTTCCTTTTGGCTTTAAAAAGGGAGAAACGTACGAGAGGTTGAGGAATCAATAGTTTTAGTTTAGACTTTTAGCATAGTTTTAGTTTTCTTTTCTTAGTTTTTTCGCATGGTTGTTCTCCATTAATGGAGAACTAATCTCTTAATTCAAGTCAAGGGGACAACTGAAGATTTGGTTCAACAATTACTGTGAGATCTAATTTACTTTAATTGCTTTCTTAATTTATTGGTATTTATATGTTTCTTGCTTTTAATTGCTATAGCTCGTGTGAGTGATTGAATAGATGCGCAATATTTAATTATTCACATAGGCTATTTTGCTAAATAGGGATAATTGAATCCGTAATTATTCGTTATCTTTATCTCAGTAGCAACTGGCGTAATTGGGTTTATGTCAGGGGAGCATACGATCTAACTTAAACAAACCCTCGTAGCGTGTTTGTTAGTTAGGATTGGGCCTTTCTAATTATTAATGCAATCTAGAAATTAAATCCTACAGTCGTACCTAGGGTTGTTTTTGGGTTAGAGAAATAGTTAACGGTCGTACCTTAACTATCGAGAAATTAAGGAAAGGTTGGTTGTTTATCGCGTGCATGACAACTATAACTAATCTATTAATAAATGTGGAATTATCTGTGAATCAATGATCAGTGCCTGAACCATTTCTGAAGTATACCCTTGGCTAGAGTTTCTCTCAGTTATTTCTCTTAATTAATTATTTTCTGCATTTAATTTGTTCAGTTGGCATTTGACATCAAAACCCCCCCCATTAATCTTGATTTGAAAAGAAACAAATATCTCTCCAGTCCCTGAGGGGACGACCCTGCTTACCACTGTCTACTAGTTAGGAAAATCAGTTAAATAATTAATTCAGGTATATCGGATTAAGCAAACTCTTTGGGAACAGGGTGAATCAAGTAACCCATTGCACACCTAGAGTCCCTGCTCCAGTACTCGAATTGATTACTGACTGTTTCAGGTGGTAGTTAGGTTTTATTTATTATTATTGCACAGGTTCGGCACCTGTCAATTTTTGGCGCCGTTGCCGGGGACTGGTGCCAGATTAATTTGCTTCTTTTTGAGTTCATCTTGTTTTTATTTTTATTTATTTATTTTTCTCTTATTTTTTTTATTATATAGTTTATGGCTTCTAACACTCCGTATTTTGGTGATATACTGGATTTTGTTTTCGGGGAAGGCAATGAGACTGATTGTTTTTCTAAGTTTGTATATTTAGAGGCAATAAATTCTATTAAAAAAAGAATGGCTGCTGCAACCTGTGAAATTTGTTATGCCAGGGATCATTCAACCGGTATGTGCCCCGAATATCAAGATGATCTGAGTGTCCCATTCAATAATTGTGGAGATTTTTCACCCTGGTCTCAAACGTGGTATAACCCTAATCCAAACGGGTATGATCAAGGATGGTGGGATAACTCCAGTTATAATTATACAACAGGGCCAATAGATTTTCAACAGCTAGAGTCTCAAGAACCGTCATCCATGTCAGGTATGTCTCTTGAAGAAATGGTTGAATTAATAGCTACTAACACAAATCAAATTCAACAGGAGGTACATCAACTTCAACAGGAGACACAAAGGATGAGTAAAGAGATGAAAGAAGCAAGGCTTGAATGGGCATTTAAAACGAGCGAATTGATTTCTCCAGTTTATGAAGAATTGCCCTCACCGACTATTATCGACCATGAGGAAGATGAGAGTGCAATTATTCTGACAAATGACATGGTACTGCAAGAGTCTCAAGAAGAAGAATCTAAAGATGTAGTTGAAAAGAAAGTTGAAGAGCAAAAATTGAGACCCCAACATCAAATGGTTCAAGTGAATGAATCCAGTGAACAATCTCCAAATGCGGTGACATCTCCTCCATTCTTTGATCAATATTTTCCTGACTCTTATTCTTTAATTCCTATTAGTGAGATTGATTTTATTATACCAGATGATTTTGAATTTCATGCCAGGAATAAATTAAGAGTCATGATGGCAAAATATCTCGAACCAATAAGTGCTCTTGATGGAGGAGTGAGTGAAGATTTAAGATCATCACTTGTTTGTTTGGTGCCATTTACTAGTCCATGGAAGACCGTAGCTCGTGTGCTCAAGAATTACTCTATTTACGAGGGCTATCAGGATTACATAGAAGATGAAGCACTGAAGCGAGCTACGCGATTTTATCCTCCATGAATAAACAGGACAATGTCTAGCCAAAGACATTAAAGAAAGGCGCTGCTTGGGAGGCAACCCAAGGCTTTCGTTTTAATTTTCTTATGTTTTTGGAATTTTTGTTAAGTGTTAGTTGCATTTAGTGATTTGTTGCTTTTGTGGCAGGAAATTGGCAGCTAGACGTGCCCACGCCAGGTGGTCACGCCTGAGGGAAAGAAATTTCCGTTCAGGATCTGCGGACTCTATAGCAGTTAGACGTGCCCACGGCAGGTGGTCACGCCTGAGGGAAAGAAATTCTCGTTCAGGATCTGCGGACTCTATAGCAGTTGAGCGTGCCCACGCCTAAGACAGGAGTCCCTCCCAAAAAAAATATATATAAAAATAAAAAAAAAATTTCTTTCTTTCTTTTCTTTCCTCCTTCTTCCCCGCTGCCCCTATTTCCTTTTTCCTTCTTTTCTTCTTTCGGCCGCCGGCCATTCCACCCAATTCATGGACCTCCACCTCCAATAGCCGAGCGCCGCAGCTTCGCCATTGCCGCACGCCCAGCACCACCGCTGTCCTCCGCCGCCACTGCTGTCGGCCATCTCCACCAGCGGTCAACCTCCCACTTCACCCGCAGCTCCAGCCCAGGCGCTACGCCGCGCTGAATCGTGTGCACAAGCAGGGGACCTCCACCAGCCCCTGCGCTCTCTCACCTCTCTCTCCGCTGCTGTTCTCCACCAGCTCTGCACCGCCAGCTCCTCTCGCCGTGAGTTCAGCTTCCACCGCCAACAGCTCCACCAGCTCGCGAACCTCCGCTGCCAGCACTGGAGCCGCCTGCGCGTTACCACCCCACTCACGCAGCTCCTCCTCCTCTTTACGACCATCAATTGTCCAGCCCCGCCGTCACCACCTGTCAATTTCTGACAGGTGGAGGTATTGCCATTTCTCCCCCAATTAGTTTAACTCACTGAACTCTGTTTATGGGCTTCCTGATGGAGTAAAGAATGTGATGATTCGGCAATTTCTGGGGTTCATTTTGGACAGATTTGGGTCTAATTGCTACCATATGTGGGGATATTTTCTGATATTTGTTGAATTGTTGGCCGTCTGACCTTCCGTGTGTATACCAGTGGTACTGGTTGGGGTGTTTTGTTTACATTCATTGATTTTATGTGGTCGCCTGTCTGATTGCGAGCTAATAACCTTGTACTTCTGTTGTTGTTCGCATTTTGACCTGTGGTTGCTGAAATTGCCAATTTCTGGGGTCATTTGCTACTTTTCACAGGTTGGATTTCTTGTTGGATCCAAGAGGGTGATAATTTGGGCATTTTCTAGAGTCAATTTTGGGACAAAAATTACGTTTATTTGCTGCTTCGGTTGGGGATATTTTCTGGCATCGATTACATTATTGAGTTGGCCATTTGCGTTAGTTTTTCCTGTGACTCACCAGTAGTACTGGTTGAGATTTTTGGCCTATCGGTGTGGCTCCTATTTGAAGATTCTTGCTTATTTTAAAGTTTAAGTTCTTGTGATTGGGTTGCTGCCGTTGAATTTAATTCTTTCCTATCTGTGCACCAGTGGTACTGGTTGCAGTGTTGCTTTCCATTTCTTAATCCTCTGTGCTGGACTGCCTATTCGATTCTTGAGTTTTGGTGCCTGAACTGTCTCTCGATTCTTACCATTAGTTGCTGGAATTGCTGGTTTCTTGGCCAAATTGCTAATTTTGAGCGTTTGACTTGGGTATTTGACTGTCCAACTGGTGACATTTGTTACGTTTCACTCGCTTCAATCAATTGAATTCATTTGCTCTGTTGGTATCCCTGTTGGTATCACTTGAGTTCTATTTTGCTAGTTTCTGTCTTGCGTCCTTTGAAGTGCCTTTGGTTGGGTATTTTCTGCATTTGTTTGTTGAATTGGAGGGCTACTGTGCCACGTCCATTACTTATTGCTGTTGGTGGCGTCTAATTGACTTGCTGGGAGTACTCTATCTATTGAATTCAAGTACTAAATTCATTGGAGCACTTGTTGCGGTTTTGGGATGCATTGTTATTGCATTTGGCTAAGCAGGGGACCACCCAGGGCTAACGACTAGGTCCAACTCCGAATGCAAGTTGAGAGACTGGAGAATCGAGTGACCCACATTGACGTCGACTTGCATAACATGGTGCGGAATTTGGCAGTACCCCGCCCGACCCACCCTTGTTTTGACAACTTCAGGGAAGTACCGTTGCCCTTCTCCTTCCTTTTGCTGTTAGTTTATCACATTGGGGGCAATGTGTGATTTAGATGTGGGGGGGTCAGTTTTGGCTGCTAGTATTTTTATTTTTAGTTTCTAAAGGTTTTTCCTTTATTTTTAGTTTGATATTTATCTCCTTTTTCGTTTATCTTCTTTTCTTTTTTTTTAGTGGTCAGTCTTCATATGAATACCAAGTTTGATGCTGGATTGTTGTCTCTAATTCTGCTATTGCCAAGTTTATTAATAAAAGGTATCGAGTTGATGTGGTTGAGTTCAGGAACATCTCTTTGGTGAATATCAATAATTGCTTGACTTTTCTAATTTTTAGTTAACTTTTCTAGGCATAGGGAATGATTGTTGGCATTTTTCTTGTGAATTGGTCCAGTTATTAATTTTAGTTCTCCATGTCTGGAAATTTGAGGCTGGCTGCTGTTATTCTTGTGTTGCTTTTAGGCATCGTGCTATATGGTTGTAAATAAGAGTTGACTGTACTCCGCTAGTGGTTACTACTGAGTAACCGGGGATCTTCACCTAAAGTGTTGATTTTCGCGTCAAAAGGTAGTAGTTGCTATGAGTGCGTGGTCCCGTAGCAATTGGAGCTGAGTAACCGGGCTCTTCCATCTGGCAAATGTTGGAGTTCGCGTCAAAAGGCTCTAAGGGCTATAGACTAAGTCTTTTGTTATTGGTAAAAAAAAAAAAAAAAAGTGAAGTAAAGATTGTGTTAGTATGTGAATAAGTCAGCTTGCCGGTTTGTGATCTTAGTGTCGAGATTTTGGTTAATAGCTGGACCATTTACTGATAAATGTGAGCAACCATTCCTTTTTCTTAGATTAGTTTGCTTTAAATTGGAAAGTTGGTGGTTGGGAAGCTAACTGGGGGGATGCTTCTTGGATTTTAATTACTAATGCCCGATATATGGTTCTCTCTTGAATATCTTGGCAATTTGGTAGATAGAGCAATGACCATTATCAAATTTTGGTGTCTGTATACTTTCCCCATGCTTGAGGGCAAGCATGATTCAGGTGTGGGGGGAATTGATAAGGTATAATTTGTTAGTAAATTTATTATTGATTTCCCCTTCTATCCCTGACAAATATTGTGTTAATTGCTGATATTTACTCATATTTGGTATTTGGAATCAATTTCAGGAGTGAAGCAGAAAATTACCAAAAAGGAGGGACTTGTATGGAAAAATGCAGACTTCTAAGGGTTTCAACCTTTGGGTCCTTGAATTGGTGGGGACCACAAGCTAGTGCAAGGCATTTAGTCATTTGGGCTTTTCAAAGAAAGCAACGTAGAGAGACTTGGAACAACAAGTACTTTG
Source organism: Coffea canephora (assembly GCA_036785865.1). Classification (NCBI taxonomy): domain Eukaryota; kingdom Viridiplantae; phylum Streptophyta; class Magnoliopsida; order Gentianales; family Rubiaceae; genus Coffea; species Coffea canephora. Next base: position 4,325,217 of record CM071917.1, on the reverse strand, counting down.
GAAGCTTTGTCCACATGTGCGGGGACCACGGATAAGAAGCATGAGTCATTTGGACTCTAGGAAAAGAAACGTACAAGACTTTGAATTTGGTGTGGGGACCACTAGAGATAGCATTAGACTTCCTTTTGGCTTTAAAAAGGGAGAAACGTACGAGAGGTTGAGGAATCAATAGTTTTAGTTTAGGCTTTTAGCATAGTTTTAGTTTTCTTTTCTTAGGTTTTTCGCATGGTTGTTCTCCATTAATGGAGAACTAATCTCTTAATTCAAGTCAAGGGGACAACTGAAGATTTGGTTCAACAATTACTGTGAGATCTAATTTACTTTAATTGCTTCCTTAATTTATTGGTATTTATATGTTTCCTGCTTTTAATTGCTATAGCTCGTGTGAGTGATTGAATAGATGCGCAATATTTAATTATTCACATAGGCTATTTTGCTAAATAGGGATAATTGAATCCGTAATTGTTCGTTATCTTTATCTCAGTAGCAACTGGCGTAATTGGGTTTATGTCAGGGGAGCATACGATCTAACTTAAACAAACCCTCGTAGCGTGTTTGTTAGTTAGGATTGGGCCTTTCTAATTATTAATGCAATCTAGAAATTAAAACCTACGGTCGTACCTAGGGTTGTTTTTGGGTTAGAGAAATAGTTAACGGTCGTACCTTAACTATCGAGAAATTAAGGAAAGGTTGGTTGTTTATCGCGTGCATGACAACTATAACTAATCTATTAATAAATGTGGAATTATCTGTGAATCAATGATCAGTGCCTGAACCATTTCTGAAGTATACCCTTGGCTAGAGTTTCTCTCAGTTATTTCTCTTAATTAATTATTTTCTGCATTTAATTTGTTCAGTTGGCATTTGACATCAAAACCCCCCCATTAATCTTGATTTGAAAAGAAACAAATATCTCTCCAGTCCCTGAGGAGACGACCCTGCTTACCACTGTCTACTAGTTAGGAAAATCAGTTAAATAATTAATTCAGGTATATCGGATTAAGCAAACTCTTCGGGAACAGGGTGAATCAAGTAACCCATTGCACACCTAGAGTCCCTGCTCCAGTACTCGAATTGATTACTGACTGTTTCAGGTGGTAGTTAGGTTTTATTTATTATTATTGCACAGGTTCGGCACCTGTCAGTATTTTTTAATTTTCTATTATATATTACTTTTTTGAAGCTGTTGTATTTATTTTTTACTTAATTAATAGTTATTGGATCTTAAGAAAATAAAAAAGAATTAAAACATGATATTTATGAAGGAGAAATAGCAATATAATAAAAAGTGAGACAGAGAGTGGCACAGGTGTGAGACAGAAGATCCGTTGCGATTTTGAAATGTGTAGTCTAAAACTTTGAGAAGTTTTTTGAAATTACTGTAGCTAAGTAGTTAAAAAATTTGTAAAAGACAAACTTGGCAGAAACTCACTTTGTCAAAGGGGGCCTTAGTAAATTAAAAAACTTTTGAACCTTAAGACTAGTATGCTATACTGGAGGCGCTACGAAAGAGCTTTCTTTAGTGATCCTAAAAATATATATGATTTTGCTAGTAGATATAAACCAATCTCTAATTAACAGTCACTTTTCAAATTCTATTCTCAGTCTATAGACAGTGGCATCAGACTAGGCTCCGTTTGTAGCATACATTTTTGACATAAGTGTGCACTTTACAACCTTGTTCAGCTCAAAAGCGAAAAGCTTTGAAGCTGCTCATTCTGCTGCAATTACGGCTAGAAAATAAATTCTAACCGTGAGCTAACATGAGCTAACATGGCAAACATCCTCAATCATACAGAGTTCCATGCAGGACAATGTCACGTTGACAACATTTCCAGGTAAAAGAACATGAACAAAAATGTTAGATTGTCATCAACCAAGGATCAAAGAGCAGGCATGCTTTGCATCAAAAGGCAGCATAGGCAACTTAAATGAATGTAACTATACACAACCAGAATCGATGAGAAAATGTCAACTATAAAAACTTTATTGGTGAAATCTTGACCTACAATTGCATCTGTTATGTACAAAAACTAAGGCAGCTTAATTATGAGAAAGACACATAGGGAAAGAAAGAAGGTTAGCATGATTAGAAACACGTTATAAACAAATAATCCAGGTAAGCTAACTATTAACATCATCAATATCCCAATCTATCTCTCTCCATCTCAAGATCTCTCACCAAAAGTGTTCATCACTAGCTCGTTCATACTGAACTTCAAAAATTCTATCATTAGTTAGGTTATCTCATAATTATTGTTTCATAAGCACAAGACAAGAATCTCATACCAGTAATTGGAAAAAAAAAAAAAAACTAAATCAGTATACTAACGTTTCATTAATTAGCAAAGCAAAGGTGGCAATTTTTAAGATCAAGTTAGCAAAATAATGCAATTCTTATACAGATGGCACATGTACCGCTGCAGAGCCACCCTTTAGTGTATTATCAGATTAAAGAAGGATACAATTTATCTTTCATCTTTCTCTAAATAAGTTACAATGATCAATATTTGGACACCCAAATTATGGTTGGTGCTATGGCTAATGTAGAAGCAGCATTCTTATAACAAAAACTACAAACAAATATGAGTCAAGTGGGCAAGGATTAGAATAACAATGAAATTCAAGTTTTTTTTTTTTTACCGGAATTCAAGTTAATAGAACACAACAATGTAAAAGAACTTCATCTAGGAATCCATCTTCCTCATTCCTTGTACTCCAACCATAAATTTATGACTTCCATCAAAATTATTTAGGATATATAGTTATTAGTTGACATCAAGAAACCCAATCAACGATGGCTCATGCTTATGGAAGTAAAGACCATGATGCAAACATCTAGACATTTTACATGGGATGATAAACCAACCAGGCAATTAATTAATATTTAAATTAATACCACAAGTGTACCATTTCACTTTCAAAGGAAGGCAACAAAATACAAATATTTGAGCACAAGATATAGAGCGTCAATGATAAGAAAGTACACTCAAATCGACGAGGTCAATAATGAAGAATCTATGTACAAGGGATGCCCCCAACATATAATGCCGAGAAGACTAAACACACGTAAATGAGAGTAGATGTTCAATGGTGGCAAAGGTGGAGGAGGAAGATGAGTAAGAGGAGAGACGAGGAGTCGGTGACGGGAATATAGGTAGAGGTAGAGGAGGGAGTATGGAAGAAGGCGGTGGAGGAAGATGTGGAGGAGAAAGAGGCAGATAAATGGCGGTAGGTCTGTGCTAAGAGAAAGAGGACTTACGTTTTTTCTGGTTTCATTCTTCATTGATTATATAGACACCCGTTTTACTAATTTAATTCATCTAGATCCATGTGAACCCAATTAGGGGGTGAATTGCAGAATTAGAATTGTAATTCTCAGATCTTACTAAAGAATTAAATTTGTAGAATTCAAGGCCCATAGAATTCGAATTAAATTCTAATTCTTTAGCATTGGTAGTGTCCAAACCACATATTTGGAATTGGGTTCCAACTCCAATTCTAGGTCTCCAAAGAGAACCAAACACACCTTTTAAGTGTTTTTCAGTTGATTGACTTATAATCAATGTAAGGTGCGCAATTTAATTGGGCTATTTACCCAGTTTGCCAATCAACTTACAAGCAAGAATCCAATCATGCCAACATGAATAAGGTTAATATTAACTGAATTGGACATGATTCCCAAGGTGAAGTTGAGTTAATAACTAGTATTGTGAGATCTGTCCCACATAGGATGAAAGGAAAAGATGACTAGTTTGAGTTTGAACTCGTGACTCCGCTCAAGAGTCATTAGACCAGTCCAAATCCAATCAACTTGCAAACAATAATCCAATCATGCCAGTATGACTAAGGCCAATATTAATTAAATTGGACATGATTCCCAAAGGAAGCTAAAGTTGAATTAATAACAGACTTTGAGAGATCCATCCCAATAGGACGAAAGGAAAGGATGAATAGTTTTGCTTTGAACTTGTTACTCCGCTCAAGAGTCATTAGACCAATCCAAATCTCTCATCAGAGCAAATCTCACATGGTCTGGTCATATGCAACATCAAGTAAAGGTTTGGAGAATGATATTAAAGATGCTTTTGATGCTGTGGAAAGAGCATCAAGTAAAGGTTTGGGGAATGACGGGAAAGAGTGTTGAGAAGAATCCAGCATCAGAATTTTTGAGGAATTTTGTTCAATTCATTTCAGATAGTTGATGGATTTTTGAGGCTACAATTTACACTTTACAGACATAGTTATGATGTAGTAATTAGTACTTTCGATTTTCAATTCATTCATTGGCTTTTCTTTTTTTTTTTTTTTTGGGCTTAGATATTGTATAGGACACTAGGTAGGCATCTTTCTTTTTCACTTCCAAATAAATATGTTTTAATTTAATTACCTTCATAGAAGAGTTGCCGAAGGAAATAGAATATGAATCTCTGATTGAGAAAAGTTGGAAGAGTCTTGGAAAGATTTAGTATTTTTTTTAGTTAGTTTCTTCTTTTTTTTTTTGAGATATCAATTGTCTTAAAATAATATCTTACTACAATTTGAATGCCCTTTGGAGTAGAGCTAATTAATTTACTTCTTTTTGTTGTATCTTTTTTTCCAAGGACTTTAGATTCTATTTCAGCCATTTTTAGTTGTGAGATTATTTAGCTCTCAGTATAAAACAAAACAGGCAGTGGGCTTCACTTCTAGAATCCTCCATGGCGGATAAATATGATTGAATTAAGAACAGGATGAGTTTATTTTAGTACTAACGATTTTAGATAGCATGATTGTAACAAGGCACACCTAGCTAATTGACAGGTGCCGAACTGTACAATAATAATAAATAAAACCTAACTATCACCAAAAGTAGTCAATAATCAATTCTAAATACTGGAGCAAGGACTCTAGGTGTGCGATAGATTACTTAATTCACCCTGTTCCCGAAGAGTTTGCTTAATCCGATATACCAGAATTAATTATCTGACTAAATTCACTAACTAGTAGACAGTGGCAAGCAGGGTCGTCTCCTCAGGGATTGGGGAAAAATTTGTTTCCTTTCGAGTCAAGATAAATGGGAGGTTTTAGGATTAAATGCTAATGAACTAAATAAATCAAATGTGAAAAATAATTAATTAATAGAAATAAATGGGAAAACTCTAGCCAAGGATATACTTCAGAAATGGTTCATGCACTGATCATCGATTTACAAATAATTCCAACATTTATTAAGAGATTGGTTATAGCTGTCATACACGCGATAAACAACCAGTTTTTCCTTACTTATTCGATAGTCAAGGTACGACCGTTAACTATTTCTCTAATCACGAAATAACCCTAAGTACGACTGTAGGATTTAATTTCTAGATTGTATTAAGAATTAGAAAATCCCAACCCTAAATAACAAACACGCTACAAGAGTTTGTTTAAGTTAGATCGTATGTTTTCCTGACATAAACTCAATTATGCCAGTTGTTACCGAGACAAAAGTAATCGAACAATTACGGATTCAACTACCCCCAATTAGCAAATAACCTACGTGAATAATTAAATATTCCGCATCTATTCAATCATACATGATAGTTATAACAACAATTAAAAGCAAAAAATATACAAATACCAATAAATGAAGGAAACAGTTAAAATAATTTAGATCTCACAGTTATTGTTGAACCAAATCTTCAGTTATCCCCTAGACTAGAATTAGATGATTAGTTCTCCATTAATGGAGAACAGGCCATGCGAAAAAGCTATTTGGAGCTTACAAAATTGTTCCTCTCCAAATCGGCCAACAAGAAAAGAGGAATAAGAACAATAGTAACTATTCGCCTTTTTTGTCTCTAGCCAAAGAGATAATGAATTGATGTCTCACGAATCTTTGCTCAATTACCTAATTGATTGGTTTCCTAATACCAATCCAACTCCTAAAAAGATTTCTATTACAAATCAATTTCCTTCAACTTTTCTTTTCCTTGAGAATGATTCCCGAAATAAGAAGAGTCCTAGCAGTTAACAAATTAGGAAGTTGACTCGGATTGGAAAACTGTCCAATATCAATCCCGACTTTCTGACCTTGAATGTAGGTCTCGAATGTACCACCATCAAATTAACTGAAAAATTATCACTTTTAATCACGTTTTGCTCATTTTTCTACAATTAGCACCATTAACCAAATATAAGTAGAATCCAACAATTAAAACAATATTTGGCTAAAATCAAGGGAAGAATAATTATAAATTTTGCAACAAATTATGACCTATCAATTTCCCCCATATCTAAACCATGCTTGTCCTTAAGCATGAGAACAACAAATTAAGCATAAAATTCAAACAATGGCTATTACTCAAATCTTTTATTGTCAAGATACAATTAAAACATATGTTAAGTATTAGTGGCAATTTTCAAGAAATATCTCTCCAATTAGTTTTCAAGATCAAGAACTCTTTCAATTTATAACTAATTAATATAAGAATATAAAATATTCAACCAGCATCCATAAGCAAATGGTTCGACTATTAAACAAAATCTCAATATTAAAATTCATTGATCAGCGGGCTAACAATTCATTCAAAACACTTCCACATTTTTCACTATTAGCACATTTTTTTTTCTAAAATATCCCCACACTTGATTGATTTTTTTTTCAGGGGGAATGCTTAGTCTTTAGCCATTTAAGCGTTTTGACGCGAATTCCGACATTAGCCAAATGAAGGAGCCCGGTTACTCAGCCCTTATCGCTTAAAAACCACATACTCATAGCTATCGTCACTTTTTGACATGAAAATCAACACTTATGGTGAAGACCTCCGGTTACTAGGCAACGATACTAGCGGAGTATAGCCGAATACTATTCATAAATAAGCACCAAATTAAAATTAAAATTAAAAATCACATAAACCCGCTTTATTTCTTAAATATAGAGAACTAAGATTAATAGTTGAACCAATTTATATAAAAAAATGCTAGACAAATATTTACAATACTTAGAAAAGTTGACCACAAAATGTAAAAGTCACAAAATCTCAAATATTCATCAAAGAGATACCCTTTAATTTAATCATGTCATACTTAACACCTTAGAATGTAAAATCTTAGCAATAGAAAAATTTGAGACATCTAACCATCGTTTATCAGGAATAATAACAAATATGCACAAAGATAGGCAAAAATTGGATAAATTTCGACAAAGTCAAACAAAAAATGCCAACAAAAATGCCTACACTTGCACTTTTTTAATAAAATACCAAAATATTACTCCCTCCACACCTAAATCTTACATTGTCCCCAATGTAAGCAATAAAGAATAAAATACAAAGCAAAAAGAGACAACGAAACTTCCCTGATCATCAAAGGGGGGTTGTGGCACAACTGTAGGTGAGAGACAAAGGACATGTAGAGCTCGATGGCAAAACTGATGAAGATGAAGGCTATGATCGACAGCTAAGGATGTCGGGTGGCTCACGATGGATAAGGAAGAATTAAGCGCGATGAGCAGCGATAATCAGGAATTGACGACCCACGATGAACAGCGCAATGGTGGCGATGGAATTTGAGATCCTTTGGCTGCGGTCTTGCGGCTGGAAAAGAAAAGAAAGAAATAAAAAGGAAAGGGAGAGAAGAAGAAAAGAGAGAAAGAAAGAAGAAAGAAAGAGAAAAAGAAAAAGAAAATGGAAAAAGAAAAGGAAAAGGTAAAAGAAAAGAAAAGAAAGAAAGAAAGAAAGAGAGAAGAGAGAGAAGGAAATTTTTTTTTTATTTTTAGAACCACTGTGTTAGACGTGGGCACGCCTAACAGCCCTCGAGTCTTCTGACCAACTCTTGAAAATTAAGTTCCTTAAGCGTGACCACATGACGTGAGTACGCCTAACTACCAGAGAGTCTTCTGACCAATTTTTGAAATTGAATTCCTTAAACGTAACCACCTGACGTGGGCACGCTTAACTAATGGAGAGTCTTCTGCCCTCAGATGCGAAATGCCTTCCTTAGGCGTGACCACTTAACGTGGGCATGTCTAACTACTAGGTAGTCTTCTGTCCGCCAAATTAAAACCTCCTTCCTTAGGCGTGACCACTTGACATGGGCATATCTAACTGCTAGCTTCCCGCAACAAAAGCAATAAATTACTAAACGCAAATAACACTTAACAAAAACTCCAGAAACATGAGAAAACTAAAACAAAGGGTCTTGGGTTGCCTCCCAAGCAGCGCCTTTCTTTAATGTTTTTGGTTAGACATTTTCATATTTATTCACGGAGGATAAAATCGTGTAGCTCGTTTCAATGCTTCATCTTCTATGTAATCCTGATAGCCCTCGTAAATAGAGTCATTCTTGAGCACACGAGCTACGGTCTTCCATGGATTAGTAGATGGCGCCAAACAAGTCAACAAGAATTTTAATTCTTCACTCACTCCTCCATCACGTGTTCTTGCTGGTTCAAGATATTTTGCCATCGCAACTCTTAACTTATTCCTGTCATGAAACTCAAAATTTTCTGGTATAATAAAGTCAATCTCATTAACAGGAATTAAAGAACAAGAGTCAGGAGAATATTGATTAAGGAACGGAGGAGATGTCACCGCATTTAGAGATTATTCACTGGATTCATCCACTTGAACAATTTGATATTGGGGTTCCTTTTCTTGTACTTCAATTCCATTTTCAACTGCATCTTTAGATTCTTTTTCTTGAGACTCTTGCAGTTTCATGTCATTTGTCAAGATAATTGTACTCTCATCTTCTTTAAGGTCATTGATGGTCTGCGAAGGCAATTCTCCATAAATTGGAGAAGTCAATTTACTCATTGTAGATGCCAATTCACGCCTTCCATCTTCCATCTCTTTAATCATCCTTTGTGTCTCCTGTTGAATTTGATATGTGTTAGTAGCTATTAATTCAACCATTTCTTTAAGAGACATACCTGACAAGGATGATGGCTGTTGCTGTTGAAAATTTATTGGCTCTGACGTATAATTAAAGTTGGAGTTGTCCCACCATCTTTAATCATACCTGTTTGAGTAAGGGTCATACCACGTTTGAGATTGAGGTGAAAAACCTCCAAACTTATTCATGTAGGCATTCAGGTAATCTTGATATTCAAAACACATACCGGTTGAATGATTCGTGGCATAACAAATTTCACAGGTTGTAGCAGCCATTTTTTCTATAAGAAAGCTTAGTGGATCTGAATACTGATCATCAGAAAAATCACAAGTCTCATTTTCTTTCATAGGACTAAAATCCAAACTATCACCAAAATATGGAATGTTAGCAGCCATAGATTATATAAAAAAAATAAGAGAAAAAAATAAATTAATTAAAAAAATGAAAACAAGATGAACTCAAAAAGAAACAAATTAATCAGGCACTAGTCCCCGGCAACGGCGCCAAAAATTGACAGGTGTCGGGCCTATGCAATAATAATAAATAAAACCTAACTACTACCAAAAACAGTCAATAATCAATTCCAAGTACTAGAGCAGGGACTCTAGATGTGCGATGGATTACTTGATTCACCCTGTTCCCGAAAGTTTGCTTAATCCGATATACCAGAATTAGTATCTGACTAAATTCACTAACTAGTAGACAGTGGTAAGTAGGATCGTCTTCTCAGGGACTGGGAAAAAATTTGTTTCTTTTCGAAATGCTAATGAACTAAATAAATCAAATGCAAAAAATAATTAATTGACAGAAATAAATGGGAAAACTCTAGTCAAGGGTACACTTCAGAAATGATTCATGCACTGATCATCGATTCATAAATAATTCCAACATTTATTAATAGATTGGTTATAACTATCATACACGCGATAAATAACCAGTTTTTCCTTACTTATTCGATAGTCAAGGTACGACCATTAACTATTTCTCTAACCACGAAATAACGCTAAGTACGACCATAGGATTTAATTTCTAGATTGCATTAAGAATTAGAAAATCCCAACCTTAAATAACAAACACGCTACAAGGGTATGTTTAAGTTAGATCGTATGTTTTCCTGACATAAATCCAATTATGCCAGTTGCTACCGGGACGAAAGTAATTAAACAATTACGGATTCAACTACTCCTAATTAGCAAATAGCCTACGTGAATAATTAAATATTGCGCATCTATTCAATCATACACGATAGTTATAACAACAATTAAAAGTAGAAAACATACAAATACCAATAAATGAAGGAAACAGTTAAAATAATTTAGATCTCACAGTTATTGTTGAACCAATTCTTCAGTTATCCCCTTGATTAGAATTAGATGATTAGTTCTCCATTAATAGAGAACAAGCCATGCGAAAAAGCTATCTGGAGCTTACAAAATTGTTCCTCTCCAAATCGGCCAACAAGAAAAGAGGAATAAGAACAATAGTAACTATCCGTCTTTTTTGTCTCTAGCCAAAGAGGTAATGAATTGATGTCTCACGAATCTTTGCTCAATTACCTAATTGATTGGTTTCCTAATACCAATCCAACTCCTAAAAAGATTCCTATTACAAATCAATTTCCTTCAACTTTTCTTTTCCTTGAGAATGATCCCCGAAATAAGGAGAGTCCTGGCAGCTAACAAATTAGGAAGTTGACTCTGATTGGAAGACTGCTCAATATCAATCTTGACTTTCTGACCTTAAATGTAGGTCCCGAATGTACCATCATCAAATTAACTAGAAAATTATCACTTTTAATCACGTTTTGCTCATTTTCCTACAATTAGCACCATTAACCAAATATAAGTAGAATCCGACAATTAAAATAATATTTGGCTAAAATTAAGGGAAGAATAATTATAAATTTAACAACAAATTATGACCTATCATCGATGTCAATGCTAGGTAGAAAATCTGCATCATCCTTGAACATATCCCTTTTGACAAGTTAGGGAGCTAAAAACAAAACGAGGGAGATTAAATTAACCATAAGGTAGCTTTTGATACTTGATAGAAAAAGGCATAAGCCGGCTAATTTGAAATACTTGAGGAAGCTGCTGTGGACTGACGGGGAAAGCCAATTAGTACCCAATAATACACCATTTTTTAGAGATGAAAATCTGCAAGTGGTGGAATTCGGTAAGACTTTGCGGTTGTAATTGTGGGTTCCAGGCATCAAAATAATGCAACATAGATTATTCAAGAATATATAAGGTTGATTGGTAAGAAAACTTTTTATACAACTTCAGGAGAAGATGACAATGTGGTGCAGCTAGCATAAGGTATGCAACAATCGTAGTTTAGTGCAGATTGTTTAGAGATGGAAATCTGCAAGTGGTGGAGTTCGGTAAGACTTTGCGGTTGTAATTGTGGGTTCCAGGCATCAAATTAGTACACAATAATACACCATTTTTTAAGTGGTGGAGTTCGGTAAGACTTTGCGGTTGTAATTGTTACATTATTCAAGAATATATAAGGTTGATTGGTAAGAAAACTTTTTATACAACTGCAGGAGAAGATGACAATGTGGTGTAGCTAGCATAAGGTATGCAACAATCGTAGTTTAGTGCAGATTAGGTGTCAGATGTGAAAGTAATTTAGTGCTTTTTGGGCTCATTCCAATATGATTATGGTCAGATGCCAGTAACGAAGCATGAGTTTTGCACGTGACCATGAGATTTTTTATTTGGATAAAATATAAAAAAGCCCCTTAAGGTTAAGTGAATATACAAAAAAGCCACCTATAGTTTCAAAACATACACTTCGATACCTCGTGGTTTGAACTAATTTAAAAAAGCAATGAAAATCGTCAAAATTAATGGATTTGAAATACACGCACTTCTTTTGCGAGTATTTGTATCAGAAATAAATAAATTTTTAATTGATATACCTATTATACCCTTAGAGTTATAATACAGAAAAATCCCCTGTAGATAAGCAAATCTATAGAAAAAGTCCCTTATAGTTTCAAATCATATAATCCAGTATCTCGTGGTTTGAACTAATATGAAAAATCGACAAAAAATCATTTAAATTAAAGAGTTTGATGTTTCTTGACATGGAAAATAATTTTTTAAATCAAAATTTTTAGCTAATATACCTATTAAACCCCTTAGAACTCATAAAATTTTCAAAAACAATCCAAAACTCCCAAATACGACTCACCTTATTTCTATACATAAAATAAATAAACAAAAGTTTCCCAATAAAACTCACCTTGTTTGTATACACAAAATAAATAAATAAAAGCAAAATATAACCATAGAGGATTTTTCCGTAGGTTGGCTTAATCACAAGGGATTTTTCCATAAGTTTGTTTAATAGGATGGTTGTTAGAAGGTCTTTTATTGCTTATATATATTAGGCAACTCACTTGCATCAACCCAACAAAGAAATATCATCCAAATTACATTGTTTAAGATATTTGTCTACTGCTAAAACCCAACCAAAATATGTATGTCTATTTGTGCTTATAGCTGTCAATATGGCAAAACTGTCACCATTAATCAGATATCTCTCTAATATTCTGCCATTATTTAACAATTCATATATATGAATAAATTTTTTTCTCTCTTCTGTCAAGTTTTTCTGGCCTTCTTGGTTGATTGACCAATCAAATCCTTCAATCTGACAACCCGTAGCAATCAACAAATTTGACAAAATTCCTCTCCGATCTCTATTTTCACACTCGCAACAATTTAACAATTTCTGGACCAATCTTATAATCAAATCCTTCACTAACTACACATTTCAAAGTTAAATTTGTGGTCTACTTCGATTAACTAAATACTTTTCGACAACTTTATGTCCTAATTCTCTGACAATAGAAACGCCCAAGACTAACCTCATAATCTAGCTCTAATACCAATTGTACAACCCAAAATTTTAGGATTCTAATAATAATCAATATGTGCAAGGTTACGGAATTGAAGGGATAAAACAAAACACTCAAAACATATTTGGGAGAGAAGAAAATAATCAACTCACAATATTATTAAACAATGAAGAAAGTTACACCATAATAGAAAACGTGACAAACTCTACTAGATTCTCTCTAGAAAACACCCTAAATAATGTCCTATTTATAATCTACCAGATTTGTTTGGAAAGAAACCACTTGCATAAGAAATTACCAAATAAAACATAAATTCCTAAATTGCACAACTATTAAAACCTAACTCCAATAAAAATAATAAATAAATAAATAAACACTTTTAGATTTGGTTTAGTTTGCCAACACTTTTCTTCATTAGAAATTCCCAAACAAGTTGACGACAAAAATGTTAGGAAGAATTAAGGACATAGGAAAAATTGAAGAAATTAAGACTCTGCAAATTCAATACGTGGAAATCCATAGAAAATTTTTTTGGAAGATGCAAAAGCATTAGTAAACCGAAGAAAATTTTTTGTGATTATGTGTTACAATCTTATAATTTCCAGAGAAAGTTGCAGTTTTAGTCTCTAATGTTTGGTCTATCTGCTAAATTGGTCAGTGACACATCTTAAAGTGATAATCCATCTTTTTGAATAAACAATTCAAAAGTGAATTAAAGAATGATTAAAGGTAAAGGGTTCCTGCTTAAGCTTCTCAATCATAGCATGCAGTGATTGGCATTTGAGGTGGGCATAAGGTGTAAACTGACGAGGGAAGTTAACAAATATTCGTAGGTCCTATGCAGACTCCATCGTTGTACATATAAACAAATCTTAATTCTGAAATAAAAAAAATATGATATAATGGAAAATATTGTGAGGATTTACATCATTTTACTTTTTATACTTGAGGCATATGTCGTGATGAGGAATAATAGATTCATTCTATTCCTTAGTGCTTCAGTGTATACACTTTGTATAGTTTTTTTGGCCGTTATCGACGCATTGTTAAGGTATACCATATCAATATAACTTACCATTTTGAAAAGAAAACAATATAAAACAAATATGACAAAGAAATTCAATTTAATTCTATGATGTTTTACTAGTCACCTACGTCTGCGATTTGAGTCATCGATGAATAGGTGAAATACCCCACGACTGCTCTTTTTTGAAAGGAAAAGAATAAAAGCAAAATAAAGAAGGTAAAATAATTATTAAATATTTAATAAGACTTTCTGGCTTGCGTCCACAAGGCATTTGTGTCCAAAAATATCCACACGACAATTTCTAGGTACCAAGTGTGATAAGTAACGCGTTTTTTCTAGGGACAAGCTGAGAGTTTGAGACCCCTTGCAAGGAAATGGATGTCTTTTGACTGTGATTTTATCTTGAAGTTATGAGAAATAAAAAAAACTACAGCTTTCTGAGATATTCTACGATTGCAACAGCGAAGTCTCACCAAACTACTCCACCACATGCAGATTTCCATATCTAGGAAATGGTGGACTATTGTGTACTAATTATCTGTTGAAGTGGAAATGTGCAAAGGTTTTGGAATCAAGTATATTGGACTGTTTACCCTATTGTCTTTTCGATACGTATTCGCTTGGAAATTTCTTATTCTCATGCTTTATCCCCACCGCCACATGAGAAAAGATGTTAACAGCAAAGGATGTCCAAAAAATGAAAGAAAAGCGGAATGCAGCATATAAAATGAAAATGGCTTTCTTACTCTTAATTTAAGATACGAGACAAATAAATAAGTACACATTAAATCCCTATTTAAAAAATAATTAATTACAAAATCCAAAGAATAAGTGTATCATATTTATTTAGATTTACATGTTTGGATTGCAAATTTTTCCAAAAAAATTATTACTTTTTCCGTGATCATATTTTTCAATCACCTTTCTACCTTACATATGTCAAATCATTTTCAGAAAATAGTAATCCAAACGAGATTGAATTCGAAACTCGTAGTATAAAACCTACTTACCAAATATCCCTTAAACTTTAAATAGTTTTTTTTTTTGAAGGATAAAATTTTAAATAGCTAATGCAAGAAACATTTTGGGTCTATCGTGTTGGTAAATTGAAATGTGGGGCAAAAAGTGGAGCTGTGTGGAATGGATCCTTATACCTGTATACCGTCTAATATCTAGCAATAGTTGAGTAAAAGTTGTGGACTACATTAAAAGATGTAAAGTAAATCGTCAAAAGCTGTAAATCAAGCTCAAAGAGTCAAGACCCAGTAGGAGTAGTACCAAGGAAGCAATCCCTTTCTCCAGAGTAAAAAAATATATATATATCCTTTCCGAATCCATATTCCAGAATCGAATAATCATCCTTTATTTATTCACTATTATATATGTTCAATACTTAGTTACGTAATGGATCACGGAATCCAGCACCAGTTGATTAAGAAGTTACTCAATAATTCTTCTTTTCGACGTGGATCCGACGCAAATCTGTAATCTTCTTGGTCTCCAACACTGCACACTTTTGTCCTTTTATTTCAACCAAAAATTAAATAGTATCAGTTGTTTTCTATTCTACATATTTCAAGGATTAATTTCACTTTACACCGCTCAATTATGCCTGAATTCCTACTTAACCCACTGAACTTTAATTACTTTATTAAAGTATAATATTTGTCTCACTTTGGTCTTTTAATGTACAAATTCTGTCCTATTTTAATTCCTAAATTATAAAATCTATTTCACTTTAATCCTAAAGAACGATATTTGTCTCACTTAAATGTAATATCTGTTTCACTTTTGTCATTAATTTTACCAAAGTGGAACAAAATTTTTATTTTAAGGACTAAAATGTCTCATTTTAAAGTTTAAGAATCAAAGTAAAAATCTGAGCATGGGTAAAAGGTGAAAAGTGGAATTAACCCTATATGAATTAGAGGAATGTGTTTTATTTTTTATTACCATTGTTTGGATGTATTATTTGAAATATTATTTGGAATAATTACTTTAGTACTTTTTGTGATATGATGTATGTGAGATACAAAGGTGATTGGAAATATAAAAAAAGTGAGTTAGAAAATGTGTTTATAATGCAAGCGAAATATTATTTGATATAATTTGTTATCCAAACAAACTCTTTATTAGAATAAAAGCAAAGCAGTTTGACGCGGTTGTTGGTAGTCATATGAAAAGATCCAAACTGTTTTCTGATGTTCTTGTTCGGCATCCAGCAGTGATTTTCATTCAATTCTGACCACCCACTCTATATTTTTGTATTCGAGCTAAAGAACTCGTAACGAGGCAAACAAAATTCCCAACCTTTTTCCTTTCTTTTGCTGGAAAAAATGCAACAAAATTTTTTTTTTTTTTTAAAAAAGGACTGAAATGCATTGTCAAGTTAGAAGTGCAGAAAGTGCACTTCATTTATAAGTTTTGTGGAGCCAAGAATTTCAGAAGAAGATAAGGCCCACATACAAAGTTACAAAAGAACACAACGGAGAGATACAGAAAATCTTTTCTTAATGATGTTTCCAACTCCTAAAGACCACTCAACAATTAGTGTCCCATTTGTAATTCTTGACAAATGATAAATAATAATACTTTACGGTTTTTCCAATCTGTTCCCCACAAGATAATCCTATCAAGAAAGGGGGTGAGCTGAACGTGAAAGCTTAAAATTATCACACATCGCCTAAATGGTGTATATTTTTGCAGAAAAAAAAAAAGAAAATTTGATTTAAATAATTGTTTTCAAGGCTTTTCTGAAAACTATTATATTTTAGCACCTTTATTAATAAATAAATTCGTGAGATAAATAGATAGTAGATTAACGTGTTCAAAATTTTATGGTGAAGCATGTTTATGAATACCATGACCTAGACAAATTTCTTATACTTTAAACGCATGTCACGACGAGGATAGATTCATTCTTTTCAACCTTTGCCCACACGTTGTAAAGTTTTACCACATTAATATAGCTTACTAGTCATCTACAGCTGGGATCAAAGAGTCAGCCGTGGATAGGAGAAAACAAATCTTACACTTGATCATTTATGAAAAAATAAAAATAAAAAAGTAAAGCAATTATTAAATATTTAATAAGACTTTCTTACTAGTGCCTGAAAGGCACTGATTCAGGCACCGGTTAATCAATTCCCACGTCTTTGATTTTGAAAAAGGTAAAATTAATCCAAATTCTTCTAAATGCAAGAAGATTGGAAAATAATTGTGATTATAAGCATTATTAAAATCTTAAAGAACCCACTCAGTACCATTAAACAAACCTTAAAAATATCCTCAACTGACCTGAGTATTTGTCTCCAGTCTAAGATAACTCTCTTTGGAGAACATGGATCCATCCCATTTTATATTAAATAAAAGTTGACTGGGAAGACCAAGTCGTCAAGACCAGCATGTTGGTGTAGCATGAAAACAAGTGTATAACAATGTTGTAGGAGTGGTCCTAAGTAACCAATCTGGTTGTCCGCCTTTGTATCAACCTTCTATTTGCAACCAAATATCCTTTCCAAATCATATTAGTAGTATTCTATCGTTGCAATGGCTGAATTGTTTGTTCCAAAGATAATAGGTGAATTGGCTGATGTTGCCGTGAAGCAGTTTGGGGCGAAGGTCAACTTGGTGATGGGGGTCGAAGAAGAGGTGGCAAATATCTCCTCTAAGTTGGCTACCATTGAAAAAGTGCTGCATGATGCAGAGAGACGAAGGCTGAAGGACAGAAGTGTTGGAATTTGGCTAGAAAAGCTCGAGGACATAACATATGAGATGGATGATGTGCTGGACGAATGGAACTTCAAGATTCACAGAGCAAAGAATGAGGGAACTAATGAGAATGCCAGAATGCAGCCTACATTGCGGAACAAGGTTCGTTCCTTTATCCCATCCCTTTGTTCTTGTCTCAAACAAGTTCCTGTGCGTAGCGATATAGCTCAGAAAATAAAGAAAATAAATGAACAGCTAGAATTAACTTTGAAAGAGGCAGATCAATTCAAGTTTATTACAAGTGGGGGGATTTCTGATTCTCATGATTTTCAGCGAATTATGACTACCTCAATCATAGACGAATTAGAGGTCTATGGTCGAGCAGCTGATATGGAGAAGGTTCTTGACCAAATTTTGTCCAAGAGTAGTAGTCAAGGAAGAGATGGGGTTCAAATTATCTCTGTTGTAGGGGCCGGGGGTAGTGGAAAGACCACACTTGCCCAGCTGCTCTTCAATAATGATAAAGTGAAGAACCACTTTGAACTTAGAATTTGGACCTGCATATCAGATCCTTTCGACCAGAAAAGGGTCGCGAAAGCTATCCTTGAGAATGCTGGAAAAAGTTCTCATGAAGCAGAGTTGGATCCGTTGATCCGACGTATAAAAGAAACTTTTTCCGGTAAGAGATTCCTGCTTGTCCTAGATGATGTTTGGACAGAGGACGACTCAAAGTGGAAACCTTTCCAATACTCTCTCAAGGATGGGGCTTCCGGAAGTGTAATCTTGGTGACAACCAGGAGTCAAAGAGTGGCCAGAGTGATGGGATCGACTGATACTCACCACCTGAGCCTGATCTCTGACTCCGATTGTTGGTTAATAATGCAAAGGATAGCATTTGGTGGAAGATCAGGGGACTTGTGCAAGAAGGTGGAAATAATTGGGCAGAAAATTGCAGAAAAGTGCAAGGGGTTGCCACTTGCAGCAAAGACTATGGGAAGCTTGTTACGGTTCAAAGATACCGTACAGCAGTGGCAGAATGTTTTGAATAGTGAGGTATGGCAATTGGAGGAAGCAGCTGTGGACCTTTTCCCTCATTTGTATCTAAGCTATAACGAGTTGTCCCCGGAGCTGAAACGTTGCTTCTCATATTGTGTTGTCTTTCCCAAAGATATTGTGATAAATGTAGAAAAGCTTATTAGGCTGTGGATAGCACAAGGTTATGTTCGCCCAAGACGAAGAGGTGAGCGCTTGGAGCTGGTGGGCCGTGAGTACTTCAACAATTTGGCAATGCGTTCCTTTTTTCAAGAATTACGAAAATATGGTCATGAATATGGCGAGTGCGTGATGCATGACATAGTGCATGATTTTGCACAATTTCTCACAAAAAATGAATGTCATGCAATTCATGGAATTGGAAGAAATTCATCTAGTGAAAGACCACGTCATCTAACAATTTTGGGAGGCATTGAGGAGGAGATGTTTAGTTCTCCAGTCGTTGATTTTGGAAGGCTCAGGAGCCTTTTTGCTTATTCTCCAGTCGTTCCCCAAAATCTGTTCTGCAGTTTGAAGTGCGTGAGAACTCTGACTTTAAGTCGTTGTGAGCTAGCTGAAATCCCAGTAGCGATCGGATGTCTGATTCATCTTCGGGACTTGAACTTGAGTGATAATCCTTTCGTGACACTGCCAGAAGTTATATGTGATTTATATTATCTGGAAACTTTGAATATCTGTTTTTGTGGAAAGCTTTCGTGCCTTCCTGAAAGGATTGAAGACCTTGTACACTTGAGGCACCTTTTCAATCATGCGGCCCCTGAAATACGTCAAATTCCACAAGGACTCGGGAAGCTGACGTCACTCTGTAGTTTGACTCGGTTCATCGCCAGGTGCAATTCTGATGATTTGGCAATTCTGAAGGATCTGAACCAACTGGAAATATTGCACGTTGTACTTGAAGGAGAAGTAGGTTTTGGGAGTGCGAAACTTGGCAAGAAAGTCAACATGCGTGACATGTATTTGCTCTCTAAATTCGAGGCCCACTTTATAGAAACTCCAAGTTGCATTGAAACCATGGAACCACCTCCAAACTTGGAAAAACTTGAGCTAGGTGGCTATCCAGGAGCCCAGTTACCAAGTTGGCTTGTGACGAAGTCTCACGCCGATAACTTGACAAGGCTAGTTATTGCTAGGGCCCGCAACATCTCATCCTTGCCTGCCTTGTGGAAGCTATCATCCTTAGAAGTGCTTGTGCTCGTGGAAGCGGAAAAGCTGGAATGTTTGGGTAAGGAATTCTTCGGAGTTACAAAAGCACTACATAAGAATAGTCGTGATGCTCTTGATACATTGTCAGACTCCAAGTCATCATTCTCAGCTGAAGCAGTGGCATTTCCAAATTTGAGAACATTACATATTCGCCGCTTCCAAAATTGGACAAATTGGGAAGACTTAAGTGAAGATGATGAAGAAGTTGCTATCTCTATCATGCCATGTCTGGAGAAGCTAGAAATTAGTCAATGTACAAAGCTCGAGACTCTGCCACATCGCATCCTCGGCAAGATATCATCTCTCAAAAATTTGGATATTCGATGTTGCGACAAGTTGAGGGATCGTTACTCTGATAAAACAGGAGGTGATTGGATAAAGATATCACACATTCCTCGAGTTGACATATCTGACAAATATTATTAATCTGCTCAGGTATCGTTATTCACACATATTTTTTATGTATCATCATCTTTGAAATCAAATAATTACTATGTATAGAATTACAACAAACAAAGGCCTGCTTTATAGAATATGACGTGCTTAATAATGAATCAAGGGTTGACAGAGCCATATGTATAATGAAACTATGAAATATTCATTAACAATTTAGAGTGGTTTTTTTTTTTATTGAGAAGATGCCAGTCATTAACTAGTAAATACAACACTAAATTTCTAACAATATCTAACTGTAAACTCTTGAATTTGGAATTCCATTTACGTCTTGTCTTTTTATCCTTTTTTTTTTTTTTTGCTTTTGTCCTTTGTTTTCCAGATGATACTCATTGATGGCTCAAAATGAAGCTACAGCAGAAGACATTGAGGGATCAACCTCTACGTCAACTTTTCACTTGGATTCATGTAAAATTTCAAATAATTGTAAATATGGTTGAAGAGGCACATTCACTTGCTTTGTTCAAAATCATTTGTTGAAAGCGTATGTACCCTTACAAATTTCCAGATTGAATTTCAAGTGATTACACAACCAGTCTTTATTTCTCCAAATTATTATTGTCCTATTGTATGTAAGTTTGTGTAGATTTAATAAAAAAGAAAGTTTGTACTTCGTGCTTATCTATATATTGTATTATTGACAATCTATTATGAGTGCACCTATTTTATGGTATTATTTTAAAAATAACATAAATTCAAAATTGAAATTCAATAATACACATGAAGCATACTTCCAAAACTGTTAGTAACAAAAAAAAAATAACTACACTATGAATGTATAAAAAGTTAATCCTTATTCTAATGGTTAAAAGTTAACAAGTTGACAAATTATTCCCAAAGAAATTCCAAAACTTTCGTAATTGAAGTCACTATCTCTCAAGTAGACATTACCTGATCAAAAATTCCATCTCTTGAGAAACAAAATTGGTACTTCCCGTTCAGCTTCCAGAAAATCGAAATATGAAAAAATTCCAAAAGAAGCAACAGAACCTTGCCCAATGCTACTAGATTGCTACTTAAGTTACCAAGCTTGAAAAGAAACTGGCACTGGTTTCACCAACAAATTTGTTTACAAATTGACAGAAATCCCTACAAACATCAAATAAGAAACCAACGTAGTGCATGAGAGTATAGAAGAAATATTCCATGTAACCCAATGTAGCCCACGACTGAATGCATGCAGGGAATTACAACACAAAATCTTTGGAGTAAGGAATCCTATTCTGCCTGCTTAGAAGAGTTCAGAAGAGAAGAATCACAACAGTACAAAGCTCTAATGTTGGTCGACAGCACCTGCTTCCTAAAATTTCAGATGGTGTTCAAACAAAGAAGCCATTTGAATCTGCAATACAACTCAAACAAGGAAACAAAGACATTATTAGAGAGGAAAATGCAGATCAGGAACATTAAATTCTAAAATATGGTACAACTCATTATTTTGTCAGACCCAGGATACAAAATGAACATCATGCCACTAAATATGCTATGACAGCAAAAACAGACTCTTCCCGCAAGAGTTTCTTGCTCATAAGATGATGACATGAAGAAGGACAATATTACGAGTAACGATCAATCAGAATTTGATTTAGAAACCTACCATAAACTAGATACAACTCGGAACTAATAAAAGTTAGATATTTTAAAGTCCTGCTGAGAAACTCTAGTTGGGAAACCACCAGCATCACAGAGAGACCCACCAATGGTCGTTATGGAGTTCAACCCCTTATTTGCCTTCTAACTCCCATTTTTAACTCAAACAATAATTTATTTTGGATGATTGATACCTCACTGCTTAAGTAAGAAGGCCCTTTCCAAGCATTCCTATTGGCTGTATTATACTAAATTATATTGAAAGAAGGCCAGTTACAAGGGCAAAACCCCTTTCCAATGTAACCAAACCAAAAAGAAAAACAGAAAAGATTCTTTATTGATGACATTTGATTTAAACGGAACACAAACCAGATACTATTCACAAAGCAAACAATTTTCCAGACAGTAAATAAATACTCCATGGAGTAAAAAGACAAGAAAATGAAGAGACAAGAAAGCAACACAACAAAATGAAATTGACTTACAGCTGACAGCGCTGCTTCAGCATCTTTATTTCCGGACTTACCACCAGCTCGATTGAGAGCCTGTATTTATCATAATGTAACTTCAAGAAATGGGGTACCAATGGGGAAACTTGTAGAATACTGGTAAAGATCAGGGCGACAATTTGCATCAGCATAGAAATTTGACCAAAAACACCACAGGAAGATTATCATCATATTCAGCAACATGACAATTATATGATGAACTCTTTTATTTTTTTCAATGCAATAACTCCCATGAAAAAGAATATAGGAGATCAGAAAGGTCAACCATGAGTTTTCATTGAGTTGTATTAAGCAAAAGAGAAATTTCATGAATTTACCGCTCCATGTCATCACAGGTCAAAACACCATATATGCATGGAACACTTGGAATTCATTGAAAGGAAAATTACATATTTCACCATTAAGGTACTTTAAATGTTTTAAGACTGCATTCCAAGGACAGAATTGTCTGTATTTGAAACACAAAAATGAAGTTATAGGTGTGCACACAACAAAGCAAGTTGATGATTCCCAAACACCTCAAGTACCTTTTATGAAGAATGTATCTGTAAACTCCTACACTAAACAATTTTCTCATCTTCTGACATTTGAGAACATAAGAACCTCTGCTTCTGTTTCTGTGAGCACAAAATGGGAAAGACAGGTACAGCCACTATGCAGTGCACTTATTACGAATCAGACAATTTCAAAGTAGTTCCAAGTTGCAATAAACCATGAACATCTTTCAACAACACAAGATGAGTGCTTTTAACCCAAAAATCATCTGTCAACTAGGCAAAATTTTCCATCACTGCTACTACCTATGGATCTGTAGTATTACACAGTTACCAATCTTTTAATTCCTTTCTTAACAAAACTTGTTTAACTAAGCTACTGGATATCTAGATAATGCAATCAAATCTACCAAAGCTCCTCTAACGACTATTTCCCCTTGGGCTGAATTCATGCTTTTAGTATTTTAAGTTAGTAAGAATTGTTTCTCCAGATCATATAGTAGTTTAGATAGAAGCCATTCCCGGTATATGAAAACATTAAGATCAAGAAAACTTGCATATCATTTCCATTATGAAGGGCAATAATATTATTATAGTTTGTAGGTTGACATTTATTGCTTCATTAGGAATTGAAATAAACAATAACTGGGCTACTAATCTATACGGAAATGTAGGCAGGATCTGGATAATTCTCTTTCTTGGAAACCTGACCTCCTCCTCTCCCCTCCAAACTTCTCACAAATACAAAGTAAAACGGAAGAATAAAAGACATCGTATTTTACTTGCTTTGCACGAACTCAATTTCATATACATTAAAGAAAACAAAGTCACTTCTGATAATTATATAACTGAATCATGTCTTCTGCCCCCAGTAAATTAACCCTCATGCTTGGTATCCCAAAAATCTGAGAGTCAATAAGCGGAAAAAAAAAACCTAGGTAAATCAGGCAAATCTATTATAGAAATTTTTTTTCTTACACAGCATATGAGGAACAGAAATCTCATGCTGAGCAGTGTACTATGATAATGCATATATAAAAAGTGAATTAGCAAATGTGAGAGATATAATACCGAAAGTTACCACCAATAGTGGAAAGATAAGCAAATAGTATTTCATCATTTCTTTTTGTGTTTGACTGCATTTGCATTGACTAACCAGAATTAAGGCCTGCAGACAGTACTCCGGATGCAGCTGAATTAGCCACAACATCATAATGGGAAGTATCGCCTCAAATCTACTGGCCAGAAAAGAAAGTAATAACATTGTTTGGATACAGTATTATTTGAAATAATTACTGTATCTCTTTTTGTGATGTGATGTATGTGAGATAAAAAGGTGATTGGAAATATAAAAAGGTGAATTGGGAAATGTGTTTATGATGCACTGACAACTGGCAGGAAATAAGGAACTAGTAGCTGGTAATGAAGTTGAATGGTACCATAATTCGGTAATTAAAATGAATGAACTCAAGAATTGTAAAAGGAATTTTGAGTGAGAGTGATAGATAGAATTGCTACTTAAAAGATGAAAACCTTGTAGTTTGAGAGGCTGCCTATAAAATAGTAAGTTTTCATAACGGTTTTTCGGAGGCTGTCTCAAGTGTTATCTGCGCGTAAGTTGGAATAAGTCACTTCTGTTAAAGTCTTGTAGTTTGAGTTTCAATGAGATGCTTCTAATTTATTTTTTTTAAGTTTATTTCCTTAGTCTAAAAAATGTTTCAAGTGTATTAGTTGACAAGTATCTCTGTTTTGAAGGAATTTTCAACCAGTGAGCCTTAGTGAGAATTAGGAAGGCATCTAGCATCTAACTTGTCTCCCCTATGGGGGATAGAAGCAGGTAAGGTGGGGGCATGAGATGATTTTTTATTTTTTTTGGTATGAGATTATGTTATTATTAGATGGCTCAAAACTGGGATTGACCCTAAAAATATGGAAGTTTAACACTAGGACTGATATTCTTGTTAATTTTTGGGAAGTTAGACATTACATTCTACTGAATTCTAAAATGAAGTCTGTCCGTACTCAGGAGCGGCCGGCCTATGTTGTGGATTGACTTAATTTTGATTCCATAGACTAGATTTCCATACGAATTGTAAAAGGAATTTTGAGTGAGAGTGATATATAGATTTGCTATTTAAAAGATGAAAACCTAGATTGTGGAGTGATTATGGTGCCATTCAATATTCTCAAGATTTGGCTAATTGTAACAATGTGTTGACATGTGAAAACATGTCATGCGTGAATGTTCAATTGATCTCAGACTTTAGTTTTAGGGTGTAGGTGTTTTTGACTGATGGTAGATGTCTTTTAGGATGGATCTGCTTTTGCTTGGTATGGTTTTGCTAGTAATATAAGGTTTTGGGAAGCAAATGAAAATTTTATATTTGCACTCTGTTTTCGAGTACTTTGATAAGCTCTTTGGGCTAGGAAGCCTTTAAGGTCATCAACTTAATGGATAACTGAGAATCAATTTAGATGCAATTTAGAAAGTTTTGGGGGTTTAGCCATTAATGACAGGTGATGGGTATGAGAAATTGTAAGATGCAATTTAGATGTCTCAAAGCTAGGATTGGCCTTAAAAGTATGGAGATCTCACAATTTGGACTGAAATTTCAATTGAATCTTTGGAAATTAGATATTTTATATTTAATTTTATTGTAAAATAATGTTTTCTTATCCATGGTAGGGAGTGGCAGGTCTGGATGTGGGTAGACTTTATTTCGGTTCAATAGACTGGAGTGCGGTATGATCGATAGAGGTGATTCTGAATGTGAGGCAGAGAAATTTGGCACTTGAAAGATGAAAATCTATATATTGATGTAATTATGGTCCATTTCATTATTCTTGGGTTTTGGCAAATTTTCAAAAGGATTTGACAAGTGAAACTATGTGGTATGTGAATCTACAATTGGTATTAGATTGTAGTTAAAAAGGTATATGTGTGTTTTATCTATGCACTGTATTTGAATTTAGATATTGGAGGTTGTGAGAGGGTAGGGCTGCAAACGAGTCGAGTCGAGCTTTGGCCTTATCGAGTCAAGCCTTGAGTTAATTTCATCAAACTCGAACTCGAGCGCGAGCTCGATGAGCTAGTAATTTTCAAGTTCGAGCTCGAAAAAATAAAAAATAATTATTTTATTTTTTTAAAAAAAAATAAAATAATATTCTTTCTTAATAAATAATAAAATATTAAGGATATTTATGTAATTTTACTATTAAAAAAAATATATATATATATATATATACTCGAGCTCGCTAGTGAACTTAATGTTTTGACCTCGAGCTCGAGCTCGACTCTGGCTCGAGTCGAGCTTGAATCGAGAGCGGCTCGATTCGTTTGCACCCCTATGAGAGGGTAATGTCAAAATGTATTAATTAAGTTTATCAAAATGTAGGTAAATTAAGGTTAATTATAGGGGAGAAGATACTACGTACCAGAATGAAAACAACGGATTAAGACCACAAAAGTCTCAATTATGAGCAAATAAATTCTTGACTGTGTTCTA
This sequence comes from Coffea canephora, assembly GCA_036785865.1. Taxonomy (NCBI): domain Eukaryota; kingdom Viridiplantae; phylum Streptophyta; class Magnoliopsida; order Gentianales; family Rubiaceae; genus Coffea; species Coffea canephora. The sequence goes on along the minus strand of CM071917.1, from coordinate 4,298,935 downwards.
ACATTTCGGATAACTAATTCAGTAATTTAATTATCTTGCATATGTTACGAAGTTTTTTGTTGAGCTAACTGATTAATGAAAAGTTTTTTTCTCTTTCCCCTTTGGAACTTTTCCCTTGTTTCCCTTTTCTTCTTAATCTTTGTCAATGCGTCGAAGGGTCGAAGCTAGTTTTCCACGAATGGAATGCAGCTTTTCTGGCTCCGTAGCTAAAGGGAAAATATTCGAGGGAAAATGTAGATGGCTTTTTGACGGGAAATTATTCTCTACCGCTACACTTCCTATTAATGCAGGATTCTTGTAATCTAAACTTGCTTCAGATTGCTGTTTTTTTCAAGAAAATGACAATTTTCCTGGACAACAACATGGACATGATTTCTCCGCCCAAATTGAGTGCCTTGCCGTTTAGTTTTCAATCGTATGTACTTCAGTTGGTATAAAAGAGGTTGGAATATTGTAGATAACCGTTTCTCATATCCAGACTTAAGCCATGAGGTTTTTCATTCGCTAGGGGCCTTGACCGTTCTTTGATGCTAATATCAGCCTGAGTCCTGTCACGCCCTTGGCCCTTAGGCCCAAGATGCGACCTAAATTCCAGTAATCAAGTTCAACTATTTGGTTTTCGTTCTCACCGGTCCAAAATGGATATTTTAAATTAGATTCGAATGCTCACACTCTATTTGCGTATTGTATTAGTTTACAGCACTAACTTATTCGACGTGAGATGGGATATTACATTTATCCCTCTTTTTCAGGCTTTGCGTCTTCTAATCCAATCTCATCTCGTGCAGAGACCACGTGAGATTCACTCCGATGTCATAATGTCACACCAAAATGGGAATCTCAATGTCCAAGTCCAATTATTTAGACTCCGTCCTTGTTTGCTCAAAACAAATGTTTTAAGTGGGATTTGAATGCTCAAATTCTACCTCTGTAATAAACTTATTCTACACACACACATGTGCCAAAAAAATTATAAAGAGAGTATATATCTTACCTTACCAATGTAAAAGTGGGAATGAATGTATAAACAATAATGAACAGTTGCAGCGGTTCGGTTATGTTGTTGCTTCTGTGGATTGCGGGGGTGTTGGAGTCTCTTGGTGTTGCCTGGGTTGGGCTTCTTTGGAGATCGGTGATGCCCATGTGGAGCGGTGGGCTTGTGTACGTATAAAATCGCCACATAATCTTTTTTCTAATTTTCTTTTTCAATCTAAAGTTACTCATTTCTCACAGTATGAAGATGGCTGCATTTTTTAATGTCAAATCGTTACATAATCATCGATCTCCTTCATACCTTTTTTTTCTTCCGACCTAAATCTTTTGCTTCATATTTGCAACTTGTCCAGAATATAAAAGGCAAAAAGATTCGCCCTTACACCTTTAGGATGTCGATCTCAAGTTTTTAAATTAATATAAACAACGTGAGGGTTTTTCCAAACCACAAGGAAGGAAATGCTCAAAGGTCTTGTATGTCCAAAAAATTTGTTTGATTGGGACGGCTAAAATTGCTCGAAGGTCTTGCATGTCCCAAAAAAAAAAAATCTATAGCCATGTTTGTACATCTTGATGACTTGATTCTATTGCCTCCATTTGTGATTTAGCTTTGCGTTTCGGGTTGGTTTTTCTTGGTACAAAAGTTGGTTTTAGTGCCTAGCGAGCGTCAAATATCTCAATTTTTATGACTTTTTTTTTTCAAGTTTTATAAATTTAATCTTTTCTATTTCATAGAAACTCTTTTATGCTATGTATACAAAAGAGAAATTTGTATTTTGAATAAAAATTATGTGTCATGCATCCAAACCTACTAATGCAAAAAAAAAAAAAAAAATCCACTAAACATAACCCTATTTAGGAAAACGTGTGTGACTCGGGGATTATAACTCTATTTATAGATAATCCTATTATTTTTTAGATTCCTATTTCAACCCATCATAGAAATATAAATTACCCTTAAATAAAGAACCACATCCTATTAGATACATTAAAGTTCAAAGTATGATTGATCACTTTAATTGAATTTAATATTATTTAACAGTCTAAGTCCAACGTTAAGCTGCAATAATTAATGCTATATTAAGAATGTTAGATAACCTGATTTCAAAGGTCTTGTTTCTCCGTATAATGAGGAAAAAACACACGCACAAACATGGCACAGCAGCAAAATAACGAATCTAGGTACCAGACGCATGAAGTCTGCGCTGCAAACACCAGTCTATCTATCATTATGCTGAAAGAAAGTGTGAGTTGCCTTATGAACAGTGAATGTGGACTGTTTATGGCATAATTTCCAGCAACTTGCTGGTCCTTTGTTCTGTTAGCTACGCGTGAACTTCGTGGAAATTGGTCCAGCCATCTGTGCACCCTTGGATTGCTTCCAATTCAAAATTTGACCATCGATCATCATTTAGGAACGTTAGTTGCTAGAGTTGAAACGCTGGATGGTGGTCGTACGAAGAAGTTATAGTGGGGGGACCTTGCTGCCGACTGATTTTGATGCATTACCAAGAAGTTATAGTGGGGGGACCTTGTTGCCGACTGATTTTGATGCATGCATGCATTCCTTCAGACTGGGTTAATGAATGCGTGTACGTTCTTGGTAATGAGTATAGCTTTTTATTGATTTCTTGTCTTCCTCAGTATACTGGTTGGACCCGTGTCCTTCTAGGAGGGGATCGTCTTCAAAGGTAAGTTTCTTTTTTTCTTCCCTACTGATTTCTTGTCTTCCTTAATATACTGGTTTGAACCGTGCGTTTGTGATTTAGCTTTTTATCATAGAACTCATAGTTGCGCCGTGGGTGTTACCATGTGTTTGTAATATTACCATACTTTCAGAAACGTGTCTTGAGGTGTCTTACATTTTCACTCGACGTTCTTAACTTTTGAAAAATCTTACTTGGCTCTTCTACTTTAAACTTTTTGTAGCATTTAAAACCCGTTTTAGAATATAATATTAAAATTTTCATTTTGGAAAAGAGAATCCAATTTCACTCCAAATTTTCCCTTTTCGTGTGATTTCTTAATTATCACAATACATCAAATTTATCTCCTAACTTTTGTAAATTGATCGATGTAGTCCTTTAAAAAAAAGTAGACTGTAAGATTGAAAACCTCTTTAATGTTTTTGTGTCATTGGTTCGAACAAAAAAATGCTAATTACTTAAATTTATAAATGATTTATAATATTCTTAAAAAATAACTAGTAATAATTTACAACTACAAGAATACCTTTGTGCATCAGCTTAAAAAAAAACACAAACAAGTTTATAAATAATTTTATGATGTTGTATCCTTTTACTTTGCAAACCATTGACTTGGAAAAAAATTAGAAAAATAAAAAATATGCAAAAGATTTACAAAACTTCTTAAATTAACTCAAAACACTTACAGTAAAAAAATATTATCTTCATAACTTGCAAAAATTTCAAATAAACTTTAAAATATTGACTTTTGGTATTCAAAAAATACACTATATTTTGTCCAATCAGAATAAACATTCCTACATTTTGTTTTTGTTTTTATTTGTTAATAATATACTTACTGTTTTGGGAATAAAAAGAAAGACAACAAAAAAAACAAATTTGGAATGAGAGTATATTTACTCTTCCAAAATGAATTTTTTAATATTATATTTTAAAATGAGTTGTAAATGATATAAAAAGCTTAAAATAAAGGAGATAAGCGAGATTTTTTAAAGTTTGAAGGTGACAAACGAGACCGTAAGCTAAACTCGCAACCTTTATGTCTTGCCAACCTGCAAAGGTTAACTAATTGAACGCCACCAATTTCCCACGAGTTACCTAACAAAACAATAGACCTCCCAAGTTGCTGGAAATTACGCTATAGTCGATCCTTTCTGCACAATGATTGTTGTGTTTTTTTTTTTTTTTTCCTGACGGAATGAATGTCCGGGTCAATCCTTACGGGATCCGACTAATCCCACTCCGGCCCGGGAGGAGAGGCTTCTTCCCCCGAACACGGTAATCACTGGGACTCGATCCTTGGTGGGAGAGTTGGACAACGACTTTCAAGAGACTGTCGTGACCAAACGAGCTGCCCAGGAGGGGCGATTGTTGTGGATAACTTCTTGTTTATTTTGGTAATACATTTGATATCAATAGCAAGTTAGTAAGCAACTTGATTACAACAATTTTTTTTTTATTAAAAAAAACAGTACTTTTATATGGAGAAAGGAAATCTGCTTCGCTTTTTTTTTTTAGGGAATTTTGATCGTTACTTCTTATGAAAAATTCTATTCCTACTACAATATATTTGGAGCAACAGCCAATATGATATAAAATCTGATATTAAATTGATCACAAATGTACAAAATTGATAGGAATTTTAGAACAATACCAAAAAGACTCCCACTACTAAAGTTTATACTAATAAGTTTGCCCCATATAACTCTCTACATCCTCAACGAATATAGCAATGATCTTAATCATGTGTAGGCCTCATATACATACGATTGGCGGTCAGGTTTTTGCCCTCCTACATTTTACTAAACTACCCCATCTGGGATTAACCAAAAAAGAGAAAAAAAAAATCATATATGTGCTGGGTCCAAACTAGGGCTGCAAACGAATCGAGCTGCTCGCGAGCGGCTCGAGTCAAACTCGAGCTCGAACTCAAGCTCAGAATATTAAGCCCGGCTCGCGAGCTTGAGTATATATATATATATAGATATATTATTTTTATTTAATAATAAAATTACGTATATTATATATATATTTATTTTTTATTTTCATAGTAAAATTACTTATATATCCTTAATATTTTATTATTTATTAAGAAAAAAATATTATTTTATTTACTTTTTTAAAAATAAAATAATTATTTTTTATTTTTTTTCGAGCTCGAGCTTGAAAATTGTTGGCTCGTCGAGCTCGAGCTTGGTAAAATTTAGTCGAAACTCGACTCGATTAGCTCAAAACTCGACTCGGCTCGACTCGTTTGCAGCACTAGTCCAAACGGAGATAGAGAAAGTTATTTTAAAAAGATTCTTTTTTTTTTTTTAGCACCGGATGGGTAAGGTTTAAAAAATTCTGAAATTTTTTTGTATCTTTCTTGGGACTAGTTTGTCCAACAGTCCAATTCAAGTGATAAATAATTTTGATAATAATTAGGTTAGTTTTGATAAATAATCATTTCCTATTCAAGTAATGATGAATTTTGTATTTTAGTGACTGTAAAACAATTGTACCATAGGGAGAGACTTTAAAGAAATTGGTATTTCGGAAGACAGTGTACTAAGAGATGTGTAACTTTTCCAAGTACAGGTATTTTAGGTTAATACCTAAAACACAATGCCATTGTTCACCACACTATAAAAGGGTAATAGGTTAGCAAAGCCAGCACAAGCTTATTGATAAGACATATAGGCCTACATTCAAGCAAATATTCATCAGGATGGATGCCTCGCTGCAGTTTGAGATAATTTCTGAAACAGTCATCAAGCCTTCCTCACCCACTCCTCCTCCTTTGAGATACCACAAGCTCTCATCGGTAGATCAAGCAATGCCACCAAACTATCGGATCCGGTTGGCTTTCTTCTATGCTAATATTAAGGGAACTCGTTGGCTTGCCAATGAAATATCACAACTGCTTAAAAGTTCTCTCTCAAAAGCTCTTGCCCAGTATTACCCTTTCGCCGGAAGGCTGATGAAAAACGGCTATATGATTGATTGCAACGACATGGGCGCTCAATTTACTGAAGGCCGAATTAATTCTCGAGTGGCTGAGATTCGCAAGCAATTAAGTTCAAGTTCTGAAAAAGTGCAAGATCTTATCTTTGCTAGATCTCTATTCTCCGGGCCAGCCTCAGCTAATCATCGTAGTCTAGTATTTGTTCAGCTCAGTTCTTTCAACTGTGGAGGCATAGTATTGAGTGTGTCTATAAATCACAGGATTGCTGATGCATCCAGCGTATCAACTTTCATGAATGATTGGGCAGCAATAGCTCGTCAAACGAGTGACATCCCATCTCCTCATCTTCACGGAGCTTCTCTATTCCCCCCTGTTGACGGTCAGCAATATCGACACCCATTTCCTCCTAAGCCGGATCAAGGGAAGTACGCGAAAAGGATATTGGCGTTCCATGCTTCTAAAATTGGAGAACTCAAGGCTGCTGCTCTTAACTCAGGAGTAGAAAACCCTACTCGGTTTGAAGTTGTGTCAGCCCTACTTTACAGTTGTTTTATGTCTGCAGCATCAAAGGCAAACTCGGGATCACACATCCGCCCATCAATCTTCTTTAATGCTGTGAATTTTCGACAAATAATTGTCCCTCCACTTCCACAAAATTCAGTTGGGAATTTTGCCACCTATTTCCTGACATCAGTTGACAACAATGCTGAAGTTAAATTACCAGAGTTAGTTAATAAACTGAGGGAAGGCAAAACAAAATTGCGCAAGGAGTGCACAGAAAACATCAATGCCATTCCTAGTAAGCTAAAAGCATCCCATTCAGCATCGCCGACAGCAGCAATTGAAACAATCAACTCTGACTGCTACGGGTGCTCAAGCTGGTGTAGGTTTCCATTTTATGGTGTTGATTTTGGCTGGGGAACACCTTCGCTGGTATACCCAGCAATCATTCCAGAGCAAAATGCCAACATTTTGATATTGATAGACATGGAAGATGGTAATGGAATATATGCACATCTTATCCTAAAAGAGTTGGACATGTCACTATTGGAAGAAAATGAGGTGCTGCTTGCTTATGCCTCTTTGGATGCTTAAACATGTCCAAGCATTACAACAGGAAAATGAAATACTTATAACTATGATAAGCATTCATATATTATGCATCAGCATCACAATCTGGTAATCCTGAGTTGCTGCCGTGCATACTCAGAGCTTCGAAACTCCTCAAGGGTGAATTGAGTTATTTCTCTTTATGTTGTCGACATATCTACAGTTACGTTACATACATATTGCTCCATGTCTGCTCAGTCGAGCTATTTGAACCTTTGAAATAAAAAAAAAAAAAAACTATCAAATTTGTGGCAAAGTTCATGTTGTTTTACTTGAATAGCATAAATAAAATTAGATGATCCTACATTGGATTTGATACCAATATTATTATTTTCAAGTATGATGTCTTTCCTTACTTAGATGCAAGTACTTTAAGCCATTCTGCTACGACTTCAAGTTTGTTTGTTATTTTTCTCTGCCGTTTGTTGCAAGTTTAGAGTACATACCCGCACTTTTGAAAGGAACAGAATTCAATGGCTCGGCATTGCAGGTTTTGAATTTTGAAATTTATATGTCGAAATAGAATTCAATGGGTCTGAAGCACTATAGTTTGGTTATGTGTTAATTTTACCTTAGGGTGTACCTAATTAATTAATTCGACACTTTACAAAATAATGTAGTGGGAAATGAGGGCACTAAAGATTAGGAAATAAATTACCTGTAAGATATTTTATAACTACCATCATTATTGAATGTATGATAAGTCATTTGAATTTAAATTTAAAATTCAAATTCTGCGCATGTCTTATACATTCAATCATAATGGTGTATACACTACCAACACATATATATATATATTCAATAAACTTTTTTATTTTTCTTTAAATATCTATTAAATTCTTTTTTATCCATGATCACTCCCCTGACCAGCTAGAGGGGAAGGGCTTTGACCCCACTCTCTAGCCCACCATCCCAAGAGCTTGTGTTTAATATCTTTTAATTTCTGCAGCAATTTTTTTGTAAATTATGAGGGTATTGTCATTTTAATCTCAAAGTTGAATCAAGAGTAAAGTATGCTAGAGATCACAAAACTATTTCAAAATATCATATAACCCATTAAAATAACAATGTTTTTGAAGTGCAATTTCGATATAACTTGAAGTTTCAATTTGAGATGAGAATGTCATTGATATATTCCTTCTGTCCCATAAAATTTGTCATATTTGTCACTTTTTCTAATCCCAAATTAATTGTCATGTTAGATAAGTTAATCCATGTTTTTCAATAAAATTTTATCTCTACCTTTCATGTGATCCACCGCTTATTCTTTACAATTATCAATACAACAAAAAAAAGATGACTCGCCATTTAGGATAAAAAAGAAAGTAAAAATTCTCTTTTCTACTAATATCGCTATACATAAATTGCACGTTGTGTCAAAAGTGACAAATTTTATGGGACGGAGGGAGTATATATATATATATATATATATATATATATATATATATATAGTCTGCAATTTCTAAAATTTTGAAGGTTTTCCTTTTAATTTAATGTGGGCCTTTTCGTTTTAGGCAAATTAAAATTTTGGTCATCTAAAAAACAAAGAACAAGGAAAGAAGAGTTTGGCCTTTTTTTTCTATTTTTCTATTTTTGTTCCTAAGCCCAATCCAATTTAATTTGTTATAAAGGAAAGGGCACGTCCATGAGAAAAAGAAAATCAAATTCACCAACATAAAAAAAAAAAAAGAAAAAGAAAAGGGATTAAAATAGTAAAGGATTGGCGTGTGCTTGGTTTCTTCGTTCTGATAAAAATAATGATAGGATTCTTAGTGATTTCATTTTTGGACAGTTCTAATTGTTCACAAATAAATTGGTGTAGCAGGGAGAATTCTAAGAGACCTCCCTGACCATTGGACCAACCCGAGTGGTTTGGTATATATGTATTTTGGTATGGTTGCAATCATCTGAATATACAAGTTTGGTAGTTAATTGTTATAGGTCCTCTTGTCTCTGTTTTTTTGGACTGAAACTTGTTCAGCATGACCGTATCTCTACCTTGGTTCTATTTTGAAGATAGAACTTGATAATAGGAGGTCAGTCCTACTTCTTTTAGAGTGGTACTGAAGTGGGGTTCTTGTTTTCGGTCATAATCATGGCAAGGATTTAGAGGAATTGGAATCTTGATAAAAATCTGTAATTTGGGTTTTGGGGTTTGTAACTAAATGTATTGTTTCAGAACCATTGCTCCAAAAGGATGATGGGGGTCTCGTTTCAGTATTTTAAACCATATGAGAAAGAAGAAGAAGAAGAATCACCGGCGAATAACTTTGTTTTGATAACTATAGGTAGGTTATCCAGTTTTACCTTGCCACCCTGAATCCATAAGGAGAGGTCTTGGAATATATGCACATTTGGCCTCCTTGGATACTTGAAGCTTACATGCCGTAACTCAATTTCTCCCTTCACACTCTCTAAGGTCATGCCAGACTCATCATTTGCATCCATTTTCGATATCCTGTCTAGTATGGCAAATATTGAAGCCGCAGCACCCTTGGCTTTGCTTGAATCTGTTGGAATTGAATTAGATTAACTGCTATAGTGGCTGCCAATATCAGAGCAAAGAAAACCTGCAAGATAAATAATAGTTTCTGAGGCCCGTAAATCAATATCAAACAAAACATTTCCTTAGGATTACTTGCTGAATTTTTCCTACGAGGACGTGTTTTCTGTACTTACTCGGAGAATGTCATTTTGCCATCCTTTACGAGATGGGCTTCAACGTAAAAACCAGTGGCATTAAACACAAAAGAATAATGCTAATGATGAACCCAAACCAATTCCGCTAACCAACCCTTGCCTAATTCCTACCCTCATCCGGCCTTCACACTTCTTCTCATATTTATCTGTCACCTTCTCTTCAGCACGAAATGAAGCAACTGTTCTTATACTCCTAACTGCATCACTAGCAACTTGACTTGCTTCCTCTTACATAATCTGCAAAAATTTTAAAGTTCACATAATTGAGTGATTTTCCAATGCTTACCAGAATATTTTTTTTTTTTTTTTGGGAAAACAAGTTTAAGGTTATTTTTTGGAAGGATAATTCATTGAATTCCTCTATATCAAGCAGATATCAACTAATAGTATCGTTTTCAAAACACTAACCTTTGCATCTGCACTAAACCCTTTCATGAACTTGGTTTGTATATATCCATTCAATCCTATCAGTGGTATCATCATAGCAAGAATAATAAGTGCCAGTTGCCAACTTGCACGAAAAGCAATAATCAAACCTGCAACTGCTGCTGAAGTGGATTGAACGAGCAGTACAAGCATGGTTCAAAGTCGCGGTCGCGGTTGCGGTTGCGGTTGCGGTTGCGGCCTGGACCGTTCTGCATTGGTCTCGGCATATCGGTCGCGGTCTAGGCGAGACGCGAATTTTTTAAATATTTAATATTCTAAAAATTGTAAAAAATATGATAAACAAAAATAATTAAAAAATTAGTAAAAATAATAAAAGTTTGAGTTGACACGGGATGACTCGAAATGATTCGATGTGACTCGACCGTTTTAACCCTTTACGGTGACGTCTCGGCGAGTTGAGTATCTCGGTATTGTTTCGTCACGGTATCGTATTGACGAGGATCGAGACGATGACGACTCAGCCGAGTCTTCGAACCATGAGTACAAGTGCATCTCCAACTAATGCAGGCAAAGTAGCCGCATCAGCAGAGAGCTTTGCACCAGTAGCTCCACTTGACTTCTCAGACTCATCAAATCAACCAACCTCCATATGAACCACCTTTCGGAAGCACATCAATCTAATCAGTCTGATCCATTTACCCCCAGCCACTTCAAAAAAGTATGTCCTTACGGGATATGCTAGTAATGATACCACTCCAAGAGCCACAAATATTAGTGCCCAAAATTGTGAATCCTTCTTTAGTTCCGAGGTGGCTGATAAAATGTTTTGATCATGTGCGTTGAATAATGTGTTAAATCAATTAGCTTGATTAATTACTTAGTAAATGAGATAGTTGGAATGTTCTCTATGTATCTAGAATGTTGGAATGCTCTCTAGATAATTTAAAGGGATAATATCAGAAACCTCCCCTGAGATTTCTTCAAATATCACTTAGCTCCCCTCACATTTTAGAAATCTCTCTTACCACCCTTTGAATTGACATTTTCTTAACAATGTCAGCCCCTAGTGTCTAAAGTAACATTAGAATATTAGTTTTGGAGGAGGGAGAGTATTTTAATTCCCTTCATACCCTTAGTTTGACTGAATCCTGTGATTAAGAAAGTTGCAGTAGGTGGAATGTGAATTGGAGATAAATTTTCTGGTATGAGCACTGTTGCATGCCGTTGGACATGCAACGGCTAATTTGACTTTGCTTCCAGTGGTATTAAAAGGTGACGGAACCACATGAAGTAGCTGCCAAAACTTAAAGAGGAAAGCAAGCAAAGAAATGGCTAGTTCATCCTTCCAAGGTCAGTCTTACAATTCACCTTCATCACTAAGCATGAAGAACCGGTATTGCAAATGCAACCGGAAGGCTACATTACGAATCTCAGAGAGTGAAAGAAATCCGGATAAAGCTATATTTTAGTTGTTCAAAGTGCAACTACTTCCAGTGGTATGAAGGAAATGAAGGTGAAGAGTTGCAGAGGCAAAGAAATGAAGGTGAAGAAGTGCAGCGTACAAGAAATGGTGCTGATTCTGCAGTGCTTCCATTGAGGAAAACAAATCAGGAATGTAACTTTGTGCCTCAACAGAATGCATGCATCACTTTCTTGTTCATCATCAATCTTGTACTCTTAGCAATTTATCTTTTCATTCAAATTGTTAAAGCAATCACAGTTTCTTGTTCTAGTAATAGTAGATGTGTTCCAAGCTGTTTGGCCCTTACTGGTCATGCATGAAAGAACCAGAAGGCATGTGTAACTTGGACATGGTGTTAAGCTATGTGAAAAAGAGTTGAAGGAATGTTTTACTTCATACGTATGCCCCCATATTTGTTGCCTATCAGTGTTATACCAAAGTTAAGCTAGACAGAAAATGCATTAAGCTATCAGGTGTAGTTCCTTAGGTACAACAATACTCCCCAACTAAGTTCATTGGAAAACAACAGTACTAGTTTCACACATAATCCTAAGGAATCAGAGTCATAAAGTTAACGAAAAAACACAGCATGACATCTTTGCAAGAGCATGGGACTAGGAAGCAGCAGAGCATACTTAGCAAGAGTAAATTGCAATTCCCAAACATAAGTACCAAAACATCAGTCTTTGAAGTTGTTCACTAGGACTGGGAATGCAATTAACCACTTGGCATACGTTACATATACAACTAAACAAAAATATGTAGCAATCAACAAGAATCTCATTTGCAACATCATCTAAGAACATCATTCTAGATGATGAGGATTGCTACGTATACAAATGTACCAGATTAGCTTCCCAAAGCAAAACTCATAATACTAGCACTAACTAGAACCTCATACTGGTGCTGCTATTGTCAATGTGAGATCCCATACCAGCAGAAGTGGATATTGAAGATGCAGTGACTGCTGGAGTTTGTTTTGAGCCAATATCAATGGAAGGTCTGGCTCTCTTATTGTTGTTAGCAACAGTAGTCCTCTCAGTTCCTGCATTTAGCCCTCCTCTCTGAAGCCATGCAACAAATCTTATTAAACTAATGGCTGGTCGACAGTTAGAATAGTTAGCAGGCAGAATGATTAACTATACCTTTCTGGTATTAGTACTAGTGCAGCAGAATGATTAAGTTGAACATGAGCTCCAGCAACACGATTTTGAGTGCTTCCATTACTGCCTTGACTTGATACAATGACTGGGACATTTCCTTGTGCATGTTCCTGACAAATCAGATCACAAAGCTAAGCTCATTTGAACAGAATTAATACACAATCAGATACTATAATTTGACATTGCTTCAATTACCCATAGAACAGATCCTGCTAATCCAGTATTAGCAATGCCTCTTCCTGGTTTTCCTCTTCGACTTGCTGCCTGATTTGTAGAAGTACTGCTCCCTCTTTTTTCAGCAACAGGAGCTCCTTTGACAAGTTCTCCTATTATGTCCAAATCTGCCACACTTTGAGCACCTGAAACTGATTGATCTCTTGTTGTTGAGGTTGCAGGAGCTCCTTCATCAGCTGCTCTTCTCCTATTTCTTCTTAGTCTACCAGCTCTTCTTCTAAGTGGTGGTGGCAAAACTACTACGGGTGTCACATCTTCCATTGGAGGCCACCTATTCATATGTGGAATTGGATTGATCATGAATGCATACGTTTTCAAGTATTGATCAATGGAAAAGGCTGCATCACAATAGCTTTCCAGTTTCTCCCTTCTATAAAGGGCTCCTAGTGTAGCATGCTTACAAGGAATGCCTGTCAACTGGAAAGCCCCGCATTCACATGTCCTGTCAGTCAACTTGACTATGTAGGACTTATGTCTGCTACTTCAAATGTGTTGTCACTTGCCATTATCAGTGAACACCTTCTTGATTCAGCTGCAATATCCTTCAGCTTGCCAATCACATGTGGAGTAACACTAGATGTCCATGTTCAGCCTTTTTGATACCTCTTATGCAGTTTTTTCATGAATTTTTGCTTCAGTCCTTCAGCCAGAGCAAGTATATTCTTTCCTCTCAATTCTCCAACCCATGCATTAAAAGATTCTATGAAATTATTGGTGACATGATCACACTTAATTTCAACAGAAAATGCATGCCTTGCCCAATTACACTTAGGAATGTTTGCTAAATATCTCCAAGCATCTATATTAATATTTTTTATTCTTTCCATAGCCTCATTGTGTCCTATCAAATCATAACTTTTAGCTGCTTGCCAAAAATATCTCCTCAGCAGCAATCCTGGAAATTTGACTTTGAAGTTGCAGTAGATGTGCCAACAGCAATATCGTGCAGCAGCTTCAGGCACTTGTTCCTCATAAGCAAGGTTGAGTCCCTATAAAATATAAGTACAAGGTCATCAGTCCCTATACAGAAGTTTCAGTAGCTCTTTCCTTCAGGCACTTGATTCAGCCACTATAATAGTCATGGAGGAAATCTGAAACATGCTTAATCACAGAAATGAAGAAACATACCTTCTGTCTATCACTCATGAAGGTGAGTGGAACATTGGCTGGAAATGGTCCAAAGAATTCCTGGAAATAGTAAAAAAACCAACTCCAGGCTTCCTTGTTTTCATACTCTACCACAGCAAAAGCTAATGGAAACAAACTATTGTTCCCATCAAGAGCAACTGCAGTCAACAGAATGCCCCCAAATGCACCTTTCAAATGGCAGCCATCAAAGCCAATAAATGGCCTGCAACCTGCCAGGAAACCATCTCTTTGTGCCTTGAAAGAGATAAACAATCTCAGAAATTTAGGCTCTACTAGAACGTTTGGCCTATCATAGTGAATTTTCATGATGCTTCCTGGGTTGTGCATCCTCAACAGTTCAGCATATTTTGGTAATTTTCCATAGGCCTCACTGTGTGATCCTTCTATCTGTTCTAAGGCTTTTTTTTTTGCCCTGTAAATTTGCATTCTACTTGGCAAGACTCCATGCTTCTGCATTTCAGCCTTTACTCCCTTGCTAGTCAATTCCGGGTGATCTCTCATAACAGAAATTAACTTCTTTGCAATCCAATCTGATGTAGCTTCTGAATTTTTCCTATTCATGACACACGTATGCTCAGGTGTATATGTCTTAACCATGAATGTGGTTGTATCACCAACCGGGGGATGCAATGAATCCTCCCCCAGTTACACCCCTCAGCACCACATTTGGCAGTGCACCTATTTTTTTCATTTTTCAACCTCACCAATGGAAATCCTTTCTGAATAGCATAGTCCTTCAATACTGCTCTAAATGCATCCACATTGGTAAATAACATCCCTTTCTCAAACTCAATGTCCTCTCTTGGATTGTAAGTCCACATTTTTTACTGCATAATTGCTCTCATAGGATCAGTCTCTTGGTCAGATGTTGAATCAGGCACAACTTGTGCATCCTCAATCTCCTCATAATCAGACAAGTCATTTTCGTCCTTATCACTACTAGAAATTAAGGCCCTATCTTCAGCTATGACATCTTCCAAATCACTATCTATGTCATCCTTCCAAGAGTCATCAGAACTAGAAGCATAAATCTCATTATCACCCTCACTGTCAACTACAGGAATAGGAGCATTTTCAATTCCTATGTCTTTCTGTGCCACAATAAGTTGGTTATTCCTGTCCTCTACCATATTCTCCTCTGTAGTAGGAATAATATCCAGGTGCAGCAAGTACAGGTTTATAACAAGATCATTTTCATGAAGTTTGAACATATCAAGGATTGATTTGTCACTACTGATGTCCATAAAGCTTGTTGTCCTAGGAATCGCACATTTCATATGCACAAGCATGTTCAAATTTCCAGGCAAATCATTCATTGCCTTATCAGTAACATCACCAAGAAGGTCAATATATTGGTAGTTCTTTGGATCAACATTAGGAATTCTGACAGTGTTTCCCATGTAATGGACTAGAATATCATGTGCAATAATTCTTCCCATCCTACATATCAGTGTGTTTGCAAGAAAAGTTTGAATCAGTAGCTTTAATTTCACATATTCTCACAAGGACATAGATAACACACGCATTCTTAATCAAAGTCAAACTCAAGTTGCAAAGCTAAGCTACAAAGTTAAGCTACAAAGCTAAGCTGTTGTTATGTATTACAAGCTTAGCTTCAACTCAATATTCATCAACTTTTGGAACCAAT
>CM071917.1:4139036-4283336 GCA_036785865.1 Coffea canephora | reverse complement strand
GATGCTTGCATGCTTGTGTGTTTATGTGTTTACTCGCTTTCATTAGGGTTTTACATCTAGAAATTGTGCTTATGTGTTATGTGCTCTGTGTGCATTATGTGTTTCTTGATTTAATTATACTTTATATGATTTTTTTAGTTATAATAAATGCATACGTCACCATACTAGTCCAACACTAGTTATGGCCATTCTCCCCGATTTCTCACTAGCCCAACGCTAGTGAAGATTGTAAAAATGGGTTAGTCCAATGCTAGACTCTTTAGTCGTCCGTCCAACATTAGAATCACATGCTTGTGTGACAATCACTATTTTCATACATATTTTCTACTTTTAGGATCTTTACCATTTTGCATGATATTTCCTCTATATGTATATCCCTTATCCCTATGTATGAAACATGAATTTAGACTTGCATTCTATTTAAGAAAAATTAAAATAGGTTAGTGCATTTGATTGATTAGGTTAGAGAGCACCCTCAAATATGGAAATAGACGAGTATGACTTCTTAGCCTTAGGATGCTCGTATCTCCTCTATAAAAAGAAAAATTGAAGTCACGAATCTTAGCCCCATACTTGTTATGTCGCATTCCCTTTTTTAGGTCACGTATGTTTTATATTATAATTCTTCTTTTCTTTGAGTCTCATTTGCATATTCGTGACCTCTTCTAAGAATTATTTTGGGCATCACAATTAATGTGATTTGCACAATTAAACTTTGAAGAGATATTCGACTCTCTCGATATCCATTAGGTCTAGATTTGCATCCATGTAGTAACATCCAAAATGTGATAAGTCTTATAAGTTAGATTAAGAAAAAAATTTTCGCAACTAACCTTGGCTAGGTTGAAAGGGTGCTTTAGGTTTGATTTTGTCAAATCTTTGCCTTCTCTTTCTTCAATCGTGACTCCTGAACTCTTTTCTCTTGTTTTCAAAGATCTGGAGTCATCTAAGAAGGATTTTATCTATTTTTTTATTAAAAATATATTTTTAGGTGACTTGGTACACCTTAACTCAATATCAAGTGGTGACTTTTATTTTTTCTTAAAAACCCCTTTTAGACTTGTTTTGGGCCCAAAACGTCGCACTTTTTAAGTCCTATTTTAAGCCTTTTTCTTTTTCTTTATTCTCTAAAAAAAAAACCCATTTTCACTCAAATTTAATCAAAAATTCATTTTTATAACTCGTTATTTTATTTTTTTAAAAATGAGGCGCGACAGTGATAGCAAAATTGTTGAAAAGATTCTTGTTAGTTTGCTTCTAAAATTTGATCCAATGGTGTCCATAATTGAGGAGACAAAAGATATTTCTTCAATGAGTGTTCAAGAGTTGATGGGATCCTTGAAAGCTCATGATAGAAGGTTGGCTAGGCATGCTGAAAAATCTGTTGAAAGTGCTTTCCTATCACACTCAAAACCAATTAATGAGAACCATCTTGTAACTACCAAAGAGGTGGTAGATATGGCCGTGGAAGAGGCAGAGGTAAAAATTCAAGAGAAAGAGGAAGAAACAACCTTCAAAGAGGCCTTAATGCTCAAAATTCACAACCTTGCAACTATTGTAGCAAGACCAATCACCTTGAAAAAGATCGTTGGCACAAAGACAAGCCAAAGTGCTACTATTACAAGAGATTTGGCCACATTGAGAAGGATTGCAGATTCAAGACCAATCATCAATCACAATTTTCAGAAGACAAATAAGGAGAAGGAAACTTATTCTATGCTTGTCACATGGCCACCGAAGTCGAGAACAATATGTGATACCTTGACAACGGTTGTAGCAATCATATGACAAGAGATGGATCCATTTTTGTTGACTTGGATGAATTTACAAAGACTGAAGTGAAGAAGGGAAATGGAGTCATAGTTCAAGCACAAGGATTGGGAACAATTGGTGTCCAAACCAAGCAAGGTATGAAGTTCATTCGTGGTGTTTTATTTGTTCCTGATTTAAACCAAAATTTATTCAGCCTTGGACAGCTTCTTGAGCATAAATATGCACTTAACTTTGATGATTATGAGTGTTGCATCTATGACGAAAAGGATGGTAAACAACTTGTGATGAAAATCCAAATGCAAGCCAACCGAAGTTTTCCAATGAAATTCAATTATAGTGGAAATCGAGCCTTGAAAGTAAATGCTAGTGAAGATTCATAGTTGTGGCACAAGAGGTTTGGCCATTTGAATTTTCATAGCTCAATGTGCTTCAACAAAGAGGGATGACATATGGCTTACCAAGAATTGAGGAGAAACATGAAGTTTGTGAAGGTTGTGCACTTGGCAAACAACACCGGCAACCATTTCCTAAAGGAGTTGCATGGTGAGCCAAGAAGAATTTGGAGCTAATTCATGCGGATATTTATGGGCCCATGAAGACAACTTCTCATGGAGGTAATAAGTATTTCATCCTTTTCATTGATGATTTTTCAAGAATGACTTAGGTCTATTTTATGAAAGAAAAATCCGAGGTGTTTTCAATTTTTAAGAAGTTGAAAAGTCTTGTTGAAAAATAAAATGGCTATTATATCAAGAAGTTGAGGAGTGATCGTAGTAAGGAGTACACCTCAAATGTATTCCAAGAATTTTGTGAAGATAAAGGTTTGGAGAGGCAGCTGACCGTTGGCTACACACCACAACAAAATGAAGTTCATGGAGTTTATGGTCTTTCATGTATTCTGAAATAGGATATAAGCATATGCTCCAAGAACCAAGCAGTAGTGGAAGTAATGTTGCAAAACAAATAAATAAATAAAACCACATGCTTTATTCTCCATGACAGAAAAATTTAAAAAAAAAAAGGTCCAAATGTGGACAAAGTGGAAAATGAGTGCCATTATAAGGAAAGTTCGAATATGAAATCTCTCACTCGCACTCCCTCTTCTGAACTACCAAACTCATCCCTCCCCCCACTTAGCGTATATACAATTTGTAAAATACAATAACAATTTTCACTTGTTTTACTTTTTTGAAACAATACCAAATGTACAATTGGGCAGTATATGTCATACCCAAATAGCTCTTACCTCTTATCCATTTAAATTGAGTTTACCTTCATAAGATGCCTAAAAAACAAATGGTGCATAAGAATTTTTTTTAATTGGTGCATAAGAATTATTCCTATAAAGAAATTTACAACTCACAATCAAAGACTGTAAACTTGATTTGGAATAAGAGATGAGAACAAGGTGAATGTATTATTCTCTCCATTCTCTTGTCTCATTTGTTGGTTTTTTGGTGAAATGGACCTCTTCTTTGATCAATAAATTTACATAGATTTGTATGAAGATATAATTGGATAATATTGAACATTTCATGAAAATTAAAAACTCTTACAACCTACACTACAATGGTTCTTTGTTTTCTTTTGTGGGCAACAGCTATAAAGACAGTCATTGACAAGGATTGTACATTCTCTTGACAAGAAAAAAAAATTTAAGAAACAATAAAAATAAAAGTAGAAATCAAATCAAGTGGATGTCCCTATAAAAAAAAATATTAGTAGAAGGCACATAGAATCTGTTCTAATCTCAAAGGTCAGAACTCAGGAGACTCCTGCTGTACACTTCAGACTTAGTTGGCGGGTACTGTTATATTTAATTGATTATTAGTATTCATATTATTAAATTAATCTCAAAATTTAATAAATGGTAAATTTTTATACACTATTTTTTACGCTAACAATTATAAATTTATGCTAATTGTGTAAAAACTAATTTCATGAAAAATTTATCTTTAATAAATACCACCAACAATGATTATTTTAATTAAGAAAGACATAAACTAACTAAAATTACTAATTAAATACTAATAATCCTACCTGTAATTAGTATTGCAGACTGCTAATGATACGGTAAAGAAAATATATGAAAACAAGAAGATAAAAAACTTCTTCTTGCTTTCCAAAGCTGAAACTTCTTCCCAACTTCTTCAAATTCTTTCTAAACAAAATTTGCTTTTTTTTTGGAATTTTTTTGTTTGTTTGTCATCTTTCTTAGCAAAGTCCGACATCCCATCTTGTTTCCTCCTGGAAAAGAAAAGCAAGCTGTTCATATTTCTCCTCTTTCCTGATGCTACTGCTGCTGCCTGCTACTTCTATCACTCTGTATTCTTTTCCAAGCTCAAAGTTTTGAGCTTGATGAGAGAATTTGAAGAAGACAAAGATACTGGGATCAAAAAAGCCCTGATGTTCTCATTGACCTCAAAGGTGTATTTATATACAGAGATAAGGAACCTATCTATATAATTTCTATATCTGTACAAAGAAAGATTTCACAATTAGTAAACTACAGAGATAAGGAACCTACCTATATAATTTCTATATCTGTACAAAGAAAGATTTCCTATACAATAGTAAACTACCAAAAAATTACATACCGTAAATTGCTGCACTAATTTCTGCAATTTCCTAAAGCATCGTTCCATAAATTGCTGCACTAATTTCTGCAATTTCCTCAATACCCCCCCTCAAGTTGGAGCATGAAGATTGGAGATGCCCAACTTGCGAAGAAGAAATTGAAACTGATCAGTACCCAAAGCTTTAGTGAAAATATCAGCAAGTTGTAGAGTCGTACGTACATGAGCTGTTTCAATGTTCCCATTTTGTATCTCTTCTCGAATGAAATGACAATCAACCTGATGTGTTTCGTACGCTCATGATATACAGGATTCGCCGCAATGTGCAAGGCTGATTGACTATCACAGTACAAGCGCATGGAACTAGAATGATCAATACCAAGAAATAGCAGCAAACCCTTTAACCACTTAAGTTCACAAGCTGCTGTAGTCATTGACCGATATTCTGCCTCAGCAGAGGAGCATGAAACAATCTGTTGTTTTTTGGTTTTCCATGAGACAGGTGATCTGCCCAAGCAAATAAAATAACCTGTCAAGGAGCGTCTTGTCAAGGGACAACTTGCCCAATCGGAGTCACAGTATGAATACAATTTAAGATCAAAGTTGGCCCGCAAAAGGATTCCCTGTCTAGGATTACCCTTCAAATATCGGACTACTCGTAATACAGCTTCCCAATGGGCCTTCTTTGGTTGCTGCATAAATTGAGCAAGAAAATGGACACAGTAGCTCAATTCAGGTCGTGTAATAATTAAGTAAATTAGTCTGCCTACCAGCCGACGATATTGAGCAGGGTCACTAGCATCATCCCCTTCAACAAGTGCAAGTTTATGATTCTGCTCCAGTGGAGTTTTTGCTGGCTTAACTCCCAGCAAACCAACCTCAGAGATGACATCCAACGCGTATATTTACTGACAAAGAAAAATCCCTTCAGCATTTCTTGCTACTTCTATACCCAAAAAATATTTCAACTGTCCCAAATCCTTCATATGAAAACAACTGCTCAAATATTTCTTAACTCGTTGCACAGCCGTGGCATCATTACCTGAAATAATGAGATCATCTGCATAAACCAGAACATGTATTTGCACATATTGCTCATGAAAAGCAAACAATGAATAATCTGAGTAAGATTGATGAAAGCCATACGTCTTCAAAGAATCTGCCAGCTTAGCAAACCAACAACGGGGTGCCTGATGCAAGCCATACAAAGACCTTCGTAGTCTACACACTTTCCCAGGAGTTTTAGAGGCAAAACCTGGTGGCATTTTCATGAAACTTCCTCAGTCAAGTCGCCGTGTAAGAAAGCATTCTGCACATCCAGCTGATGTAGTTCCCAGTTCTTTGCAGCAGCTACTGCAAGAAAAGTATGTATAGTGGCCATCTTTGCAGTGGGAGCAAAAGTTTCATGATAGTCAATACCCTCTTTTTGATTATTGCCAAGAATTACCAATCGAGCCTTGCATCGTTCAATGCTTCCATCAGAATTATATTTTATTTTGTACACCCACTTACTGCCAATAGCCTTCTTCCCAACGGGTAAGTCTTCCACCGTCCAAGTTCCATTCTTCTCCAAAGCTTAAATTTCTTTTCTCATAGCTTCACGCCATCGTTTATCTCTCATTGCCTCATTATAAGAAACTGGTTATGAACCTGCAGTAATGCTTGCCAAGAAGGACTGATGTTGTGAAGAAAACCGATCATAGCCAACAAAATTGGCTATGGGATAAGACATACCTGAGGAATGTGGTTGAAGCGGTGAACTCTACGAGGGGCTGAATTGCACATTATTTGTCACATAGTTCTTTAGACGAGTGGATGACTATTTAATCCTATGCCCATGACCAAGCTGATCTCCCACTAGTACCTCCTCTCCTGAATTTTCCTCCCTATTTTCAGCTGCACTGATTTCTGCAATTTCCTCAGTAGGTGGACAACCTTCAGGAGATTTCTCTAATATCTCCCCATCTTCCTCAACAATTTCCCAATCCTTATGCTCATGAGCTCCATCTACATTTTTAGTGGAATTTTCACCTGCAAACATTGTTGCAGAGTATGGAAAATTTGTTTCTACAAACACCACATCCCTTGAGACAAGATACTCAGAAGTTTCTAAATCATACACTTTCCATCCTTTCTTGTCAAAAGGGTACCCCACAAAAACACATCTACGGATTCGACTGGCAAATTTATCCTTATCTCTAAGTTGTCTATGCACATAACACAAACACCCAAAAGTCCTAATATGATTATAGGAAGGAAGTTGTCCAAAGAGAATTTCATAAGGAGTTTTTCCCTTCAGGACCGCGAATGGTGTCCTATTGATTAAGTGTCCAGCGGTAAGAATGCATTCCTCCAAAAATCAATTGGCAAGTGTGCCTGAAACATCAAAACTCTCACCACATTAAGGATGTGATGATGTTTTCTCTCAACTCGTCCATTCTGTTGGGGAGTTCCTACACAAGAAGTTTGGTGCAATATACCATTTTCATCAAAATATTTTTGTAGACACACAAATTCAGTGCCATTATCACTCCTAATAGTCTTCACTTCCTTCTCAAATTGTCGTTTAACCATAGCAATAAAACTTTTAAGAACACAAGCAACTTCATGTTTTTCTTTCAGCAAATAAATCCACACAGCACGAGAACAATCATCAACAATAGTCAAGAAATAAGCAGCTCCACAAGAAGCCAAAGCTTTATAAGGCCCCCATAAGTCACAATGCATTAAATCAAAACAATTCTTAGCTTTATTGTCACTAGAATAAAACATCTCTCTAGTCTGTTTTGCTCTAAAACAAACATCACAACTTAAATTATCACTATCTTTACTAAATTTATTTGTTGCAGAAATCAACTCTAGCGCCTTACTCGACGGATGACCCATTCTCCTATGCCAAAGATTGAAGTCTGAAACTCCAGAAGTTTTATAAGCATTTGCCGAACCCACTGCCTTCAAAAAATACAGCCCCTCGTGTTGTTCACCAGCTCCAATCAGCCTCCTCGTATTTCGGTCCTGTATAGCACAAATTTTGTTAGTGATTTATAGTACCAGATTTGAGTCATTGAGAAGTTGTGAAACAGAGATCAAGTTATATTTTAAATTAGGCACAAAAAAAACATGTTGCAATTTCAATCCTCCTCCAAGATGCACCGTTCCTTCTTTCAGTGCCACAGTTGCTTCACCATTTGGCATTCCGACTGAACATGGAACACTGTCAGACACATCTCTCAGGCAGGCCTTTGTCCCAGTCATATGATGGGAAGCCCCTGAATCTATTACCCAAGACAAAATTTCTTGCTTACCAATCAATCTTTCATTGGATACAGTCTTTTGCGAACTCAAAAGTCCCAGCAAAGTGCTCCATTGTTCATCATTCAACCCACTAAGCCCCTTTCGACCAGTTTCTGTGACTCCTCCGTGATCACCTTCTGTTGCAAATGTTTGAGTGACATTTGCTCGTGGTACACCACCCCTGTCACGGCCTCCACCACCATTGCGCTTACGCCCACTTCCTCGTCCTGGAGTACTGGAACGAGGTCTATTTCCCCACCAATCTGGATACCCTATCAGCTGAAAGCAGGTGCCTGAATCGTGTCCCTCACGATTGCAATGTGAGCATACTGCAGTTTTGTCCCTCCCCCCCCCCCAAATTTCGTCCACCAACCTGAACTGCAAAGCTCATGGGGTTGCCTTTCTCTTCCCTTGTTCGTGACATTGTCCTTACTCGTTCTTGCTGAACGACCATTGCATATACCCTATTCAGATTGGGTAATGGCTCTGTGCTCAAAATATTAGCACGCACAGTACCATAGCGTTCTTCATCCAAGCCCATCAAAAATTGATGAACTCTTTCTTCCTCCCTTTTCTTTTCCAGTTCAGTTGTGAGATTGCACTTGCATCCACCACAACTACACAATGGTGTTTTGTCGTAATTATTCAGTTCATCCCATATGATTTTAAGCTGTCCATAGTAATTGACTATGGTTTGTCCCTCCAGCTTGTAGTTCGTCAAGTCCGATCGCAATTGCTGGACTCTTGGTCCATTCCCAATTGAGAAGCGCTGCCTTATGTCCTCCCATAAATCTCCAATATTGTCCACAAGAGAAATAGTTGAACGTAAAGAGGGTTCAATGGTGTTAAATACCCATGAAACCAGCATGGAATTAACTGTCCACCAATCTTCAATTTCCGGCGAATCATCTACCGGTTGTTCCACAGTTCCATCAATGAAACCATACTTCTTTTTGGCCCTCAATACAGTCCGCACTGCCTGTGCCCACTCTTCATAATTTTCTCCCTTCAACTGCACCTGGGTAATTATGTTGCCTGGATTGTCGTTGGGGCTTAGAGTGTAAGGGCTGGAAGTTTTCTTATCTAAACCAGAATTTCCTTCGTCTTTGGGAGGCATGGCTCTGATACCATGAAGAAGACAGAGATACTGGGATCAAAAAAGCCCTGATGTTCTCATTGACCTCAAAAGTGTATTTATATACAGAGATAAGGAACCTACCTATATAATTTCTATATCTGTGCAAAGAAAGATTTCCTATACAATTAGTAAACTACAGGGATAAGGAACCTACCTATATAATTTCTATATCTGTACAAAGAAAGATTTCCTATACAATAGTAAACTACCAAAAATTACATACCGTAAAATGCTGCACTAATTTCTGCAATTTCCTAAAGCATCATTCCATAAATTGCTGCACTAATTTCTGCAATTTCCTCAATAGAATTGGTTTTGGAATTGCCAGTTTCGTTTATATTGAAATGGGTTTTTCTGGGTTTTCAGGATTACTGCTTAAAAGTGTGAATTGAATTTATAAAGAAAAGAGAAAAGAAAAAACTGGGAATTTCAGTTATTGATCAGTATGGATGAGAAATCTGGAAGTGGGGCGATTGTTGCTGAATTGGTGAATCAATCAACTCATCAACCTCAATCAATGCAAGATGAAGATGTGTCTCAGCCTCATCATTTTAAAATGGTTAAAGGAAATTTCAACATTTTTTTCTTTGAAATTCTTCTTGTCTGAATCTGTGAGTGTACTGTGTATGGATATATTTCTCTTTATTGGTGGATGAAAAAAAAGGCAGTTTCTCTGTTTTCAATGTGGCAAGTCTGTAATTATACTCCTTATTTTTGCCAGAAGAATTGGTTTTTGTGTTTAATCATGTCTTGGTTATATGATGTTCTAGTTAATCTTAGCACTGTTTTTTTAGCTATGTTTGAAATGTGAAGCTCAGAAAACACCCAAAAAAAAATGGAGTTCTTGATAGCAAAAGTGAATGCTTGTTTGTTTGGCAATGTACAATCTCAATCTTATATGTGATTTCAATTTCCTTCAACAATTCAGAAGAAATAAACTAATTGTCATTTAGTATAATGGAAATGAGGATAGTGGGTGAATGCTGCTGAAGAGAGGAGGATCTCAAGAAGGTGTCTGAGAAGAAGAGAAACAGAGAAAATTTCATGTGAAAGTAAAAAAGTGAAAAGAAACTAACTTGATCATGAGAAGAAACATCTTTTGAGTTTCAAGCTTATATGCTGATAAGACAGCATTCATAGAGGTTGTCGGGCTTATAGTTGGAAAAATACAGTGTGATTCATTAGTGTCACCAAATAAATGTATGATACTGTTTCTCTTCGTGGGTGAATGCTGCTGAAGAGAGGGGGATCTCAAGAAGGTGTCTGAGAAGAAGAGAAACAGAGAAAGTTTCATGTGAAAGTAAAAAAGTGAAAAGAAACTAACTTGATCATGAGAAGAAACATCTTTTGAGTTTCAAGCTTATATGCTGATAAGACAGCATTCATAGAGGTTGTCGGGCTTATAGTTGAAAAAATACAGTGTGATTCATTAGTGTCAACAAATAAATGTATGATACTGTTTCTCTTCGTGGTATGTATTTCAGACATCACATTGACATTTAAATTAATTGTTGGAGAAATTTCTGCTTTATGGATATAACTTCAAGGGTACAATTTGGATGGAACTTTGATGCCAGTGTGTGATTAGTTGAGGTTTATTTTATGGCCGGGTGATGAGAAATCCCACAACTCCAGAATCTTGTAGAACAGTTTGAAGGAAAATTCAGTGCCCTTAGCACTTGTCTGACCTGATCGATTTACCAGGCTTGTTATTGTCAGTGCTACATGTACGTAAAAACTTTTTTTAAAAAAAAGCTAAGACCAGTTCATAATTTTCTCAGTTAAATTGTTAACCAAACATTTATATTTTGACTCCAAGGAAGTTGTGGTCGTATTTTTTACTGATTGCATTGATAATATTTTTCATTTGTCATTTAAATATCAAGGATTCCAAAATATGCTTGTTCTTGTAATTCAGAATGAAGAAGGACAAGAGGGCACCTTAATGCAACATCCAAAACGTCCAAACCTTTCTTCTTTGCAAGTACCTGTGAGGTCCTTGGAAAACACATTGTCTAGTTTTGCACGAATTGACATTCCTAGTCCAAGTTCTACGAGGAATGGGTTACCTCCTAGACCAAGCTCAGCAAAATTTATGTCATCCATGAAAAATCTTCTTCCACAGAAAAGCTCCAAGGGAAAGAACCTTTCCCATGATGGTGAGAAAACAGTTCTCATAGCTCCCGATACTCCACCTTCTGATAAGCCTTCAAACAGGCCTTCTACCTCCAGGTCATTTTCTCTCAACAAAATTTTGTTCTCTTCAGCGACAACATCAACACATTCTTTGCCAGTTACTCCGATGACAGATGCAAGTACCTATGAAGTAGAGGAAAGTAACTTAAATGGCCACACTTATTTACCTGTAAGTCTCTTTACTTATTTACTTCATGTTCTAGACTCTTTTTCTGTGCTTGTTACTCTATGCTTAAGTTAGTCTACCTCTGACAGAAGCATGAGGTTGAGCAGCAAATGCAACGCTCATTCTCAGTTCCCGTAAATGTTAAAGTTAAAAGCCTAAGACGGACAGATTCTTCAGGATGTTTGGTTCGTGTAATATCAGCAACCCCTCGGCCTAGAACAGATGAGAAAAATGTAGTAGACAATGCTACAGAGATAGAAACAGGTAAATATTATTCAGACCCTATGTATAGGCTGACGTTTTTGTTAAGAATTCAGAAACAAGATATTTCTAATTGTTTGGTATTCTTCATAAATTCCATTAGTATCGTGACTGTTGTCTCATGAAGTTTCAAGACTATGCCCTTTGATTAATTTGTTTGACTGTGCATCCAATAATTACCATCACATATTTTTTTTTAAATGCATGAAGCCGCTTGTACCTCTGTTCAGCCAAGTGAACTCAACGAATGTTGTTGCCTTAAAAAACTGAAAAGATGATATAGTGAATTTTGAATATTCATATGACTGAGTTAATTTTCAAATGACACTGTACAATGAAATGACAGCAATCTGTCTTTCCAAAACTAAGGAAGACAAGAAATTTTAGTCTACTTCCATCTATCTTTCCTTTTCTTTTTGTCTTTTTGGTTTCCCTAAAATTTCTCAAAAAAGTTTGGTTCTAGTTACAATTATTTTCTTCTGTACAGCATGTGATGATGCTGCAGAAGATATACCAGAAGAAGAGGCAGTGTGTAGGATATGTTTGGTCGAACTTGGAGAAGGCGGTGAAACATTTAAAATGGAGTGCAGTTGCAAAGGAGAGCTTGCACTTGCCCACAAGGAATGTGCAATTAAGTGGTTTAGTATTAAAGGCAACAAGAAGGATGTTCAGAATCTTCCAGTAACATTATTGAAAATACAGAATCCAGCTAATGTCGTAAGAAGGCCGCCAGTAGGTGCGCAGCAGATGGAAGTGACGCGTTACAGGCAAGTTTTGCACTAAAATATGCACTTACCTTCCTTCCTTTTTCTAAATATGCACTTAACTTTGTCATCATTTTCTGTTTTGTTAACGTCAATGTTACTTGAACAAGTTTTAAACAACTAAGAAAAGAAGAAAATAGATTATGCACACTCAAGCACAAGGCTACAGATTAAAACAGGTTCTGAGCAAAAGGTGACTAAATACCCAAAGAGTCTGATATTTACAGAAATATGAAAAAGGAAAAGATAGAATGGGAAGTAAAACGAGGAAAACAGAAAGTGAAATTAGTGAATTGGGAGAACCTTTGACTCATAAGTAGAAGAAAAGAACGGGAAGGTGGAATTTCCTAGTGCTTCAGTTTTATTGAGAAAGAGTTACATCAAAGAGCTGCAAGATTGAAAGAAACCCAAAAGAGCAACCATAGACGCTCACAATATTGGTATTATGAAAGAGAAGAACCTTTAGCTACAATTAAGTGAACAAGATCACAATTAAGTGAAATTTTAAGAAAAGAATGTCTATTCCTTCTCTCAACTTGCTCGCTGCTTACCCATCTTGCTGGCCTAGAATCTAGCAAAATGGTGTCGGGAATGATGACGTCTTCAATGTTGTTTATGGAAACTTCGTAATGGAATGATATACTTGTAAATAATCTTCTGGTGGTCTTACAACAGTGATAAAATTTTAGTCCACATTGACTCAGGCTCTAGTCTGTTCTTACGTGCAGCGTGTAAAACTTGCTGATACAAATAGAGACATTCTTGTTGCCTTTAAATCCCAACTTTCTGGAGCTTATTTTGGTATTTTATTTGTTCACCCTCAAATAGGCTCTGGCAAGACATACCAATCCTTGTCATGATCAGCATGCTAGCATATTTCTGCTTTCTGGAGCAGCTTCTGGTATGACTTTGCTCTCTGCTTAACATTGCCTTGCTTTAACCTGTCTAGTTTACACATATAAGGTTGTGCAGCACGTTTCTATATATTTGAACTATTACTCATGTAAATTTCCCTTACCTGAGTGCTGACAGTACCATTCTATTAGCATTCATTGATGTATCAGCTGTCTTTTGGTAGTGAGACTCTTTATAAATCAGGTGCTTTTTTGAGTTTAATAAAAAAATATTTCATAAACAAAAAAAATGGCCTGTAATGGGCCTAAGATCCAAAAGAATCCAATGATGAGATTTTTTTATCCAGATATAGGGTGCCTGTGGTAGGGAACAAGGCATATATTCTGGTTTGACTTTTGGAAACATCAGAAAATGTGCTGGTCTTTTACGATTTTATACATTAAAAATGAGTGGAATGAGAAATTTAGCATTTCCATATGCTTCTTTCTGCAATATATCTCTCCAATATTCGTTCTTCAAAAGCATCACATTGTCATCATAATTCACTTTTCTAAGCAGGTATCTGACATGGGACCTCGTGCACTTGCGATTTCTTTACCTTTTTCTTGTGCACTAGGCTTCATTTCAACCATGATAGCTTCTACTATGGGTAAGATTTTTTTACTGTTTCTTCTGCTGGCGATTTCTATATTTACTTTCCTTGTTTGGTACTATTTTCTCTATCTTTTGGACCAAAATAGGGCCTTTAGTGGTTATTTGCATCGCATTTATACACTCTCAATATATGCAAAGGAAATGGATGCATGTTCTATACTAAGCAGTATCCACAAAGTGGAATTTTCTTTGCAGTAATATAGGTTAATAGCACCAGTTCCTATCATTTAAGCATCTTTGGACATATAGATAGCTGTATGGGTATGTTGGGTCTATAGGTATTTACAGTATTGCGACCATCAAGCCAAAGCCAAAAAAAAAAAAAAAGGATAAAATGAAGGAAAGATTCTGGAAAATTTTTCAAAAATGTTAAGAAACCATTTCTACTTTTGTTGCACCTATCTCTTTTGCAAAATTGTAGTTGGAAAACGTAAACTAGTCAATAGCTCATCCAAGCACATTAGGAAGGCCTAAATGTTGCCTTATATGCTTTACATCCAACTCAATTGACGAGTGTTGAGACTTGTCCTTGTAGGCTAGTTAAAAAATGATTTTATGCTTGGTTACTAGCTTAAGTTAGTTGGATACTTTTTTTTTTTTTTTTTTGTAAGTGAGAGGACTTGAACCCAAGACCTCTCACTTACAACCCAACCCAACCCTCTCCCAGTGGTTAGTTGGATACTTTAATTTGGTGCCTAGAGTCAGGATGTAAAAGCTTTGAGACTGTCCCAGTGGTTGGTAGCATAATCAGATTCTAAGTCAATGTCAATCATCTAAGTTTTTTGTGAAGAAGCTCAGAATATGGCTACCAAAAGGATAGTCCACAACACTGAGAAGTTAATTTCCAGCATAAGAGAAGTAAGATATCAACCATAACAGACCAAAAAACAACAAAAGGAAAGGAAAGAAAACAAAAAAGAACCAAAAAGAAAATGTATCCTAATTTGTAGTGAACAGAGAAATGAATTGAAGAAGAAAATGGGGAAAACCAAATATTGACATTTTTCTAAGAGCAAAACAATTCTCTTTGAATTTTCAATTTGCTACAATTCTAGGAGGAAAGTTGTTTATGATTTGTTCTGTAAAGTGATACATCTTGTAAGAAAGAGCTGAAATAACAGGATTTGCTATGGCAGCTAGTTGGACAGGTACTTCATAAGCTTAGACAAATGTGTTGAAACTACCACATAAAAGAAAGCTTTACCATGATTGGCCTAACTATAATGAATAGTTCCTTTTCAAGTGTAAAACTTTCACAAAAGTATTTGATATTTTAACTCTGATAAAGGGAATGCCTTATAATCTCCTATTTGCTTGCCTGCCTTATAATAGAATGACATTGTTTATATACTAAACTTGGAAATATAGATGTGCATGTTACAAAGCATTTTCTGCATATAAATTGTCCATGAAGTTGGATATGTTCATCTGATACTTTTACTAGGTTTGATTTTTTATTCAATTATTCTTGCTCCTAATTGATTATTCTTCTTATGATCACTACAAGAAAACTGACTTTTCACGACGCCAGAAATATGCTGCAAAAAGTCCAAAAACCGCCGCGAAAACCTTTTTGCTGCACAAATGCGACGGAATTAAATTGTGTCACAAAAGTATCCGTTACAAAAGAAAACGACACAATTTTTCAACATGTCGCATGCATTTGCATCACTCTTTGCGACGCCAATTTGAGTGTCACCACTCTACTTGCGGCACAAAAAATGCGCTACAAAATGTCCACAATGTCATGCGACAAAAACTTGCATCGCAAAAAAGTCACCAATATAAAGACCAGAAATCAATTTTTTCATGGTACAATAATTCTCATGCTCAAATATCCTAAAATCGAATATTATAACAAAATATAGTTCCACAATACACTAGAATAAAGTATCATACATTGTTTTAGTCAAATTCTACAAACTTTATCATTTAATATTGTTCGCTCCAATTACAAGATGTTTCATATATTCCAAAATGTGCTTGTCTTCAAAAGTACAACACTTCATCATACATCTCTCAAAAACATCTTCATATCTCCTAATCCGCGTGCTTCCAATGTACCATCAAGTCCAGGGCTGCAAAGCGTATTCTATTAGTCCCCTGCTCATATAACCCCAGCCCATTAAGCATGAAGAAAACGTTAATATAACAATAGTTACTGAAACGAAATTTGTAATTCAACCTTTTCACAGACACTGAAAATTAAGACCACTTCTACAACATTATGTCCCATAAATAGCTGGCTAAATCTTAACAAAAACAGCTCGTCTTCCCAATCATACAAATACTCAATGGAAAACTTGACAGAATAGAGTTATTTCCAGAAACTTTTCCAGTACCTCAAGCAAGTCGTTTGCAAGTAGTCACTACAGGAAAATAGGCTTTTTGTGACGTTTTCGCTGCGGCACAAGAAGAAAATGCAGCAAATAAAGAGCACATTTCAAATTGTGTGGCAAGGTTGATCAGGGGCATAATTTTTGTGGCAAAACGACGTAGTTTTAATAAATCTAGAGTAAAGAAAAAGGCAAAAGAAAAGGGAAAACGCCTTTCACTTCCAATGTCTCCTTCATTCTCCGTTAATTTCAAAAACCCCCACTTCTTTCTTCTAAACTCTAAATTCTGATTCCAAATTCCCAATGAACTTGTCTCGCTTTCTGTCAGTCTCTCTCTCAAATGGTCAAATCTAATTCCACCTCCTCCATTTTCCACCCAATACGGCAAACGAATATGCGGCAACCACCTTCATCTTTGAGATACAGAGGAAATCTGGAAGAGTAGACAGATTGATTGCTAATTGGTTTTGACGCCTGAAGCTAGGGTTTTAACGCGAGGAAGATGGACCTCCTCCATTTTTATTCTCAGCAGTTGAAGTCGATTCCCAATTGCAGTGTTTCTTCCTTGTTGTTGTATCTCTCTTTGTTGCTCTTCTTCTTTGTCTCTTTCCAATTCTAAAGACTCGATCACATTCTCAAAGGAATATGGTGAGATTTATAGCTAACGATAGTTTTATTTCAATTTTGTGTTTGTTCTTAGGTTTAATGACTTCTGGCATGATTTTGAGAAGTTAAACAGTTTCAGGTCACTTTGCCAAAAGTGAATAAATTGGTTTTCACTGGCTGGATTTGCTTCTCCATGTAATTTTTATCATCGGTGAACTAATTTTAGCTTTGAGAGAACTTACCCAACAATTTTGCTAGCTATTCTGGTTCAAAAGCAAGGTAATTAAGCTCAATTCCTTTGCGATTTTTTTCACTTTATTCATTTATTTTATGGTATAATCAAGAGAATTTATTACATGCCCTTAGTGCTCAGGAGTTTATAGACTTTTGTGGTTATTTTTATGTATTTTTTGTAATTCTTTAAAATATTTTTAATGCGACCTAAGGGGAGATAATAGGAGTTTACTCTCGTTTTAAAGAGTCCAGCCCATATTGCAGATGGACAATGGAATCGCCTGAGAAACTCAATACAGTCGTTGTCTTGAAACAACGAGATAGCAGCCGTTGGCAGAAGGTACATTTGAAGCTTTAGTGCACTCCATCCTCTAGTTTATATATTTGTCCGATTATCATGCTACTGATATTAGGTGTTATTTGTAATTCTGTCATAAATGCCTGTAAACAACTCTCCCTGTTCTTGGAGACTGGGGACACACAAATAGTTTAGGAGAAATCCCAACTTTGGAGCATAATCATTTCAAGAAAGTGGAAAATGGCAATCAAGTATTGCTGTTTTAGACCAAGTAATTCCTGATTTAATCCTTAAAAATGGTTACAAGGCATACAAACTACTTAAAAATGCACTTGCTTATGGTAGCAAGAATTTTTGCGTCACACTATGATATGGTATGATAATATTGTAACACAAAATTGTTAAGCATGATTGCCTCTACGGGTATAATATTAGGCCCACCTTCTCTCATTATTAACTTGGTGTTACTACTTGTAGCAACTTTGGTTAATTCTTTTACGAGTTCCAGTTTCTTATATGTGTGTGTTATTCTGCCCAGATTAATACATGCAATGGCTTCTAGTTGGCTATATCCCAAATAAGCTTATAAACCCAGGATGCAGACTGAAGACTGGACTGGCTGGTAAATTATTGCTTATTTTTTCATAGATGGTTTGACAAAATTTTTGAAGTTTTATAACAGGAAATTCACTGTCTTATGTCTTCATTTGCATGCTACTTCCCAAATAAGCTTATAAACTCAAAATTTTTGAAGTTTTTATGCAAAATGGTCTGTTTTCTTACGAGAAAGTTTGGGGATCTATTTAGTAGAAGACAAGTGCTAAACTTCTCCTTCAATTATGGCCCTTTAACCCTGCGATCTATATGAATTCATGCGCTCAATATATCTATAAGGGTACCACTACTAATGGTAGGAAGGTTGTGCTCAGTAAGCTTGGGTTGTCCAGATGCAAGGTAATTAAGCTTATATGATCTGCAATTCATTTTTATTTATATGCACCTTTTATCATATTTATGGAGAATGATTAAAAGTTGTTCAATGTTGGCAGTTGATAGGTTGTAAATGTGGAATTTTATGGTGTTTTTGCCTTCTGTTGTTTTGGAATTTAAAGTGATTAAGGTGAAATAATGGGGATCTAGCATCAAATTTTGAATAGCATTCAACTTTAATTCCAAAGTTTCTGATTTCGGCTAATTTTCTAATTCCCAGCAATAGTGTGCTTCATATCATTAGCTTTTGACGATGCATTTATTATCGCATGGATTTTGGCTTCATTTTTTTGCTATTTATACTTTATTTTGAATGAAATTTTTCAGAAAAAAAGATTTTTTTGATTTAAATAATGGCTACTCTGCCATTCATTGTCATAGACCCATTGTCATGCCTACTCTGCCATTCATGGTCACAGAGTTACTTCCCAAAGCAGCTCAAATTCCGTTAGTCCATTGGTCATGCTCCCATATCCTGAACCCCTAATGCCAGTGTGTGTTGGTTACCCCATCTCTAACGATGCAGTTATTACTAGTTAGACCCATATTATTGCTTGTTGATATTAATTTCATGTCATTCGCCATTATTGATGCCCATGATACCACCACCAAGCTGATTTGACATCATCGTTTCATGTGTGATTTTTTGAACAGAACTCTGGGAATCATTTGCATCTGTGTCAGTAGAAAGTGTTGGCTGCTGCATTGCAATGTTCGGTGAACTAGCAGAATTCGTGTGCATTCTGGTCGGTAAGCCACCAAGTGAAGTCTGTGGAGGATCGTTAGATGATGATGCCGTTGGAGACTGGAAAGGAGAAGGATTGAGTTGCGGTTGTAGCAAGGTACTCAAGGAACACTAGGAGATGGCATCTGAACACCATTTCCTCCGTAAGGACCATTTGCGCTACTCTTCGGGTTTTTGCTGTCTCGAGTTCATTGAGTTTTGATGACGCAGCCCAGTTATATATGGCACTAGTAGAGGAAGTTGCAGGAGCCGAATTCAGTGGATTATTTACATTTGCCATGCCATTTCTGGAAGGAAGTTGCAATTATTACGAAAAATGTTTCAATGTGGCCTAACCATATTGAAACGTGATGACTTTTGCAAAATTGGTTGAAGTTAGGAACTACTTGTGCCTTTTAGAATTAGGTTATGATGATGAATTTGGAAATTTGCAGTGATTGTTTCCATTTAGATAGTGAATTGAATTACTTACTTGAAAGGGAAATGTACTACAAGCATGAAAAATAATTCATAAAATATGCAAAAAGTGTAAATCACTGCAGTGCATCTGTTTATTGAAGGAGACTATTTAATATTTGTGACGCAATTTTTGTGCCGCGTGATTATTTGCGGCACAAAAATGCATATTTTGTGGCACTAATATGTGTCACTAATTGAGCCGCAAATGCTTGCGACACATTTAAACGAAGTGTCGTTTTCTTTTGTAACGGCTACTTTTGAGGCACAAAGGACTTGTGCCGCAAAAGCGCCGCAAAAAAGTATTTGCGGCGCTTTTTGGGCTTTTTGTGGTACATTCTTGGCGTCGTAACAAGCCATATTTCTTGTAGTGAGTCCTGCTCCTTTTCTTCTTTGTATGATGGTTCTGGTATAACAAAAGACTAGTCAATTAAATATCAACAAGGAGCTCATGCACAAATAGTCATCAACAAGGAAGTCATGCACAATTCAATATCAACAAGGAACTCAGCAAAATTGGTCTTCTATAGAAGGACCAACTCAAAGTACGCATACTATACCTCAAGAATATCAGCAATTGAAGAAACTTTTTTATCATTTCACACTTGTTTATTTCAGCATCATTTGTTCCAACTTCCTTGTACATTTCAGCATCATTTGTTCCAACTTCCCTGTTCATTCTATCACCAACCTGTTACATTATCAACAAAGTATGAAGAAAAGAAAATCAGGCCATAGCTGCTGATATTTCAGAGAGTTTGAACACAAAATCGAATTGTATGAATTAATATACAACCTCTAATGAGTCCGAAATTTGAGATTGTTTTGCTGCATTCATTTCTCTACTTTGGAGTGATGCCAAGTCACATGTGGATGCCCTCTGGAAGAACAAAGATCAATAGTAACTAAAGAAATAAAAAAATTAGAAAAACTATAATATTTAACCAAATAGTTATCCCAAACCATTCTTGCTTCAAATTGAGCAATCAACTCCTCCTTAAAATCTGCCAATTTCGAATTCATTTCTTCTCGTAGTTCACCACGTATGATTTCCACTTTCTCATTCACTGCATCCTCAAATGCTTTCTTTTGTCCAGCATTCATGTTATCTGACATCCTATACACGTCTTTTGGAGTCGCACCTACCCCATAAGTTCGAAGACGACCTGGTTTTTCAGGTCCAAGAATATTTTCATAGAGTATATCTTTCACAAAATTATCATCCCTGGATGTCTCTGGCAGTTTTTGTATTTCCTCATTCATAGTTGCCTATTTATGAAGTAAAACCAATAAAAAGTGACTAAAAGCTATTCTTACAATTGTTTGTGAAGTCAACTCATCCATTTGTTTTCCTTGTCTTGAATGAATAAAAACGTCTAGTTTCGAAGGCTCTTTTCCAGTTTTAATCCGAAGCTGCCACATATTCAATGTACAAACTAAAGTGTTAATATTTCTAAATAAGACTATTTTCCAGAAAAAATTGCTAGAAACATAAGCATTAGAATTTAATATACCTCTTCCCTGAGGTTCACATGATCTTTTCGCCCTGTTCGATGTGTCATCTTTTATTTTTTTCGATTCTTGCTATTAATCTTGCTTTGCTTCTAATTATGTACAAAACAGAAAAAGGTAGTTAACAACACCTCAAAATCATAATAGCACTAGAATTTAATTCAAAAGCAAAAGAGATGTGACAATAAATACATGCCTTGACATCTTCTGAGCTCCAATAATCAACCAAAATAGGCCATTGATCCTCCTCAACTCTTGCAGGACAGTGTGCTAATAGCCATGACCTGTGCCTCCTATAAGGAGTGAAATACATGCTCTTGACTTTTGATTTCCAATTTCTCCACAATTTGCTGACCCTTATCATTTGTACTTTCTTGCATGTATCATCAATATTTGTATTTCTCTATCAAAAATTACAAAACAAAAGTTTAAACATTCACAAGCTACAAGATTGTATGAAATAAAAAGAAAAAAAATGTTGCTAACTTTGATAGTGAGTCAAAATACCTTAATATCTTCCCAAAATCTCTCCTTAGATCCTTCAGGCATGGCCCTCCAATCTGTGTACGTGAGTGGTAATTTATTACCATCCTTTACTAAGATTCCTACTTGACTTATATACTGTGTAGCATTAGGACCAATTACTTGGCCCCGTGCATTCCAAACTAACTCCAATTTCTTTCCACCACCCCAACCAGCACTTCGTCTGGCTAGTCCTCTACCACTATTGTCTCCTGTGTACAAAAAACACATACACATACAAAAGAAGAAATTGTGATTCATATAATTTTTTTTATGAATATTATACAAAGCTTATAATAAGGACTGCTAGACTCAAAACTATTTGCGGTAATATTTTCTTTTCCAACCGACCTTCTTCACTAGAATCATCATCATCAAAAGTACCATCAAAGACACCCTCTATGTCTTCTGAATCATATGAAGAACCTGATCCAGCTTCAGAATCATTGTTATCAAAGGAATCTGGTTGCTCACGATGGTCTAGTGGTTGAGAATGAAAGCCTTGACCGATATGTGAATTAGGATGGGAATTTAGTTGAGAATCAGCCTTGGAGTTCAACTGATGTGAATTGGCTTTAGAGTTGAACTGAGAAGCAGAAATAAAGCTAGAAGCTGAGTTTGAATTTGAATTGGAGTCATGTGATTTCGCTTGACAATTAGGTCGAGAAATAGAGTTTGAGCTAGATGTAGGGTCTATGCGTATTCCAGGCATTGCCCTAATGAATTTATGTGCTGGAGGCTTTGAATAATGATTTGGGCAAGTCTGATAAGATTGAGAGCTTGACTGTGAAACAGGGTTCAAACTATTAGTGGACTCAATATGCGCTCCGGACATTGGCCCAACAACTTTGCGGGGCCCCTTCATACTTGGTGCCATGGAAAACCTATAAAAGCAGCTTCTGATTTTTGAAGGCAAAGTTAAGTAAGATGATTAATTTTACTGGCTTTTTTCAGAAACCAATCACATAATTCAGCAAGAGAGTGTTGTATCATCTTACTTTTGGAGTTTAAGTTTCTAAAATCTGCAAACACAAAGAACATATACATATTAAGGAACTATAACCCAATGAAACCAACATTACCAACTTACTAATATGAACATAAGGAATCATAAATTGAACATAAAGTAAATCCAGCATTACCAACCTGCTAAAAAAAGAAGTAGAATGTAGGTTATCAAGGAGACTAATATGAACATGTGGGCAGTTTTTTTTTTTGGCAGTTAGTAAAAGTTACATGTGGGCATATGCCTCATTCCAGTTTGTAATCGTCATCCTTTTTGCTCATATATTTTGTACTGTGGTAAATTACTCTCCCTCTCTCTTTCTCATTACTTTCTCTTGCTTCTGTGCCGCTGGCACCCTCATCCCCTTACCATCACAGTCACACACTAACATCTCTCGCCTCTTGTTTGTCGTATGGGTGGGTGAGAAGGGGGTTTAGCTGCTCCCGTACTTTCTATCTTACATGTAGAAGAAGATGAATTTTATTATATAGTTCAATCAATCTACTTCTGCAGCTTAATGTAAATGCAATTCTATCGGTGCTGCTTTCTTCCTTCACTGGGTTTGGAATTGCAATTAGCACCAATTCACTGCTTGTGGAGTACTTGAGATGGAGAACAAGCAGACGTCATTCATCTCATCAGCATCCAAATGTGTCCGGCAGCACCATGAACACGACCTAAGACACCAGCAGCACCATCATCAATCTCCCCATGACAACCACCAGTCGCAACATCCACTGACAGATAATCTATCTATTAGGCCAGCTGAAAATGGTAGGCAGCATGAAACCGCTACTCTGGGAACATAAACACGTTCTTAAATGATCTTCCTTTCCTTTCTAGGTAGCTCAGCACCATTGCCCCGTAAGTTCGTCGATATTGGAGCCGATAGTAAGTTAATACCAGTTAGAGACTTCACAAGCTTGGGCTTCAAATCTCCAAATTTTGGTGAACCAGAATAGCTTATATATTAGAAAAATTTTTCTTGGATGAGTTGAGTATAGCTGAAGTTGATAGTTGTTGTAGCTTATTTTACAGTTATTCTTGATGAATCGTTTATTGCAGCAAGGAAAAAAATTGGCTTCTCTTTTCATGGCAGGTGGTATTATGGCTTGTATCCTGGGTAAATTCTGGTTTAGATGTGTAAGATCTCCAAATTCGTGGAAGATTGCAAATAACACTGCAGTTTTTGGCTAGCAAACAAATTACCTGTATTCTCTTTTTGTAGGAAATTCTGAAGTTCAAATTTGGTAGAGTTGGCAAAATGGACTAGATGGGCGGGACTTGCTTAGGTTTAATATGGAACCGAGTTATATGGGTTTGGACCCAACCTTACCCATATGTGTTTTGGGATTAACTTGGGCGGGATCACTTTGGAATGGGTTTAGATTGATCCCACCTAATACCCAAATCTATTTTTTACATATTTTTTTCCTTTAATTCATTTTTTATTTTTTAAATAACTTTAATATCTATTACACTTTAGAATAATGAATAGTTACCTCACAAAGACATACATTTTGATAAGAACAAAATGAACTTCAAAACTTCTATCATAGCACATAAATACATACAACAAGCATTACTACACTGTGCAGCTAGTCTGCGTGTGGAAGTCATCAGTCCAAAATCAATCCTCTGTCATCATGACGCTATCCATCAAGAAGTGATCTTTCCATTCACCAAGGCTTGCAAAAGGTAAAAATCCACATAATAGTGGGAGAAACAGAGAAATGGTACCATAGAATAGACATCTTCTCAACCAATATGGAAAACACGGATTGTTGCCATTGACTTTGGTATCCACCAAGATTTGGATTCCTCGAGCAAAAAGAGTAAAGAGGTTGACAAAGAAAACTTTTGAGAACATGCAATATAAACTTCTGAGATTACAAACTGTCATGTTGTACCTTATACTCCACTACCAAGTTTAGCCACCAATCTTTGGACATCAACACTCATTTCTGCGTCCTCTTCTACCTCAGAAGCATCATAACCTGCTATTATTTAAAAAGAACCAAAATTAATAGAAAAGAAAATAAACATATTTGACATTTAAAATTTCAAATCAATAGTACCTTCACCACCATAAATCCAGTCCCGAGAACATGGCAATGCTTCAACATTGCTTGGCAAAAGTGCATTTCGAAACTTTCCAAGGATTCGACCTCCATGACTGAATGCAGATTCAGATGCAACCGTTGTAATGGGAATGCTCAAAATGTCTCTTGCTAATAAGGAAAGTTCAGGACATCTCAGCATATTTCCTTTCCAAAAATCAAGAATATTAAATCTCTTATCTCTTGGAAGTAATTTCTCCTCCAAGTAAATACCTAATTGGGACTTGGAAATAGATGCCTCATGTTGGCTATTATAGGAATAAAACTCCAAATCTAACTCATCCCTTATTTCACCATCATTTTCAGCATTAGCAATCCTATCTTGGGATTCTAAACAAGCAAGAGACTGGCCTTGTAAATATACCTCAAACAATGCTTCTAACTTGTCTTTAAGATTTTTAACCACATGCTAGCTATTTTTATCCTCTTTTACATTTATATACTTCCCTTATTTAATTTTACCTGTCCTCTCTTATGTTTATTTATTTTTACTAATTAATGTTACATCTTCAAAAATATGGTACCTGAAATATATTTAATGATATCCAATGGGCACATATTAAACAGACCCATCACTACAACAAAAAAGGGATTTGGCAAGGAACAAAAGTTCTCGCCAAATGTTTTGACTTCCTCGCTAATGAATTTCAGCGAGGAAAATGCTTTCTCGCCAAGGTTGTCGCTAGATGCTCGTCGCTAAAAGTTATTAGCGAGAATGCTGCTGCCTTCCACACTGATGGAGCAAATCAATAGCAAGGGCAGACCTCCTCGCTAATTACTGGAATGCTATGGCGAGAAAAACTTTCCTCTCCACTAAAATAAAAAACTCCCCACAAAAAGCAGTGGTTCCTTGCAAATAGTCAAGGTGTTTTGTGAGGAAATTAGTGTGTCCTCACCAATAACATAGAATTGGCAAGGAACTTTTTGACAAATCTGCAATCCCCCATATATATACCAGTAAAACGTTTTTGGCCAGGAAAGTTTCCTCTCTAATGTTCCCCTCCAATGCTGTTATGAACATTTCTTAATCCCATTTTAATATGCTAATCTTAATTCCTTGAGCCAATTATATATGGAGTGGTTTTGTTAGAAAATTTAGCTGCAAATAGCTTTTTTGTTTTTTTGGGGAAGAAAAGCTTTTGGTTTATTTGTTGTCTCATCAAAATCTGAAACCATCAGTTTCTACCATTATTGACAGAGTAATACATGGTATATTTATAAATAGAGAAACAAACATGTTGTATAAATTGATATAGAGAAGCATATGATGCAGAACGGTACAGACATAATTGACGCCCTCAAAATCATTCTAGAATATCTAAAATGCTATTGACTTTTGGGATCCAAGCAGCCTCTTTCTCAGTCGCTCAGCCATGATAAATGCAAGTTCAAGTGATTGAGAAGCATTAAGCCTAGGATCACAGTGTGTGTGGTAGCGCGAGCTTAGTTCATCAAAGGGTCACAGTACGCAATCCACCAATGCATTCTGTCACATTTTTGCCAGGCATCTGTAGATGGACTCCTTCCGGGGTGGCTGCCTTCCTGCTTATGGACATCAAAGAATGCTGTTACTTCCGCCCTGTAGCAGGTCTTTAGACCACAAGGAGCTTTGATGGTGTTTCAACATGAGAACCATCGAACCAAAGGAAATGGGCTTAACAATCGTAGTACAAGCCAGATGTGGAATCCAATTTAGTAATAGACCATTGATACGGTAGAAGCAAGCACCGTTGACATGGTCAATTGGAAGTCCAGCAGCAGCCATAAATCCAAGAGCCTCGTCTACATGGTGAGCTAGATCACGGTATCTATCACCTTGTTCGCTGTGCTCTGTGAAATCCAGGTTCAACTGTGTAACCCTCTGCATAGCAGCATATCCTCCAGTTGCAAATGCCATCAACAGATTCAGAGTAGCTGAGCTGCACAAAAAGGGAAGATTAGATTAGATGGAGAAATTTAATGATTGCATATGAAAACAGGGGCGTGAACCAACTAGGAAAAGCAGGGAAATTAACCTCAACCAACCAGGAAACAAGATGAAAATCATAGGTTGTTAGCTTAAACCTCAACCAATCGAAAAATACAATCTTTGATGTAAAGCACAAACCCACTTAATTTACCTTCATAGAGCCTAGAGCATGGTTGAACTCAATTTTCATAAAGTTGTGAGGAAAATAATACTATCTTAGAAATCTGACACAAATAATGGTAATAAGAACGCACAAGAAGGGTATGAAGATTCACAAAATGGCACCAAAATATAGATCTAGTAGTATTTGAAGCAAATGGATGAAGTATTGAAGTTGCTCTGAGGTTTTCTTACAGCAATAAAACCTAAGCTCCTTCATGCTTTGCAATTCGTAGGAGATAGACAGGAGGTGGGCCTTCATTTTTTAGCAATTCCTCAGAGGTCTCCTCCACGTTTAGCAACCAATCTTGGCCTTTGAGAGAAAAACATATGCGTGCTTGATCAATTGAGAGATAAGAGAGGACCAGCTTTTCTATGTATATGTATATATAATAGTATTATCCCTCATCTGTAATGAGCCTTCAAATTTTGACGAAAGGACGTTGCGGGAAAGATAAAATTCTTGGAGGGAATAAAGCGCGCGTCCTAAATTCTGAAGGGATAATTTCAGAAACCTCCCCTGAGGTTTCTGACAATTTCACTGACCTCCCCTGAGGTTTCCACAATTACACTAACCTCCCTTGAGGTTTCTGATTTTGTAACAAAATCAGCCCATGACCACAAAAGTAAACATAA
This sequence comes from Coffea canephora, assembly GCA_036785865.1. Lineage (NCBI taxonomy): Eukaryota > Viridiplantae > Streptophyta > Magnoliopsida > Gentianales > Rubiaceae > Coffea > Coffea canephora. The sequence continues at coordinate 4,256,070 of CM071917.1, read as the reverse complement.
AAAAGTGTTTTCAGGAAAGAGAGGAAATTTTGTTCCCATAAATGCCCTTAAGGTAGGTGTACAAGTTATATTAGTGAATTAATGAAAACTAATAAAAATCAAAAATAAATAAGAAAAAGTGAGGGGATGGGTATGGGAATCATAAAATTTTACTTATGGATATAAACAATTGGGTAACGCAACCGACCCAATTAACCCATCTACCACCACTCAGGTCATTTCACAAATACATTCATCAGACAAAGCTTTCCTCTTGTCACAAAAATTCAAAGCAATGTGGTACATGTTCATAAGCAAGCAGGTTAAAATCCCGCCTGCATAATAACGTTGAAACCCGCAAGCGGGATTCTGTGTTTTTTCTATTTCAAGGTTAGCTCGCATGCGGGTTAATGTTATATTTGAGCGCGAGAAGAAAAAATTGGTAATTAGGCGCTTTGGGCATTATAAGTAAATATTTAAATTAATGGCAGTTTTATTACACCAATATTATTGTATTATCATTATTATGATTATTGTATTATTTCTTATGCAAATATAACATTTAATTATTTAAATTTGATTTTATTTTTACAATTTATAAAATTTTTATCACTTATATAATATTTTTAAAACCCTAATACATCTAAATTTGATTTTATTTTTCAAATTTATAAGATTTTTATTTAAAAAAATGGGATACGGATAAGATATCCGGTTGGTTCGATTTGCATAGGTGCATATGAGAATATCCGAATACTCTTTAAACCCGCATGCGGGTTTAAGGAGATTATGGCAACTCTCTGACACACTAGTTACCCGTCCAACTTGTGTGTATTAAAATATATTTAAATATTATATTTCATATTTTTGTTATTTAGAGTTTAACAAAACATTAATATTGGGTAGATTTGAGGGATATGCATAATTTTGCATATTTGTAGGAATATTAGAAAATGGAAAATTTGGGTAAATTCCCAAATTTTGGAGGTAAGGTGTAATCCAAGAACTAAAACAGTTATTTATAAAACCTTAACAGTAATAAGGTGCAAACCAAAACTGCAATCCAAGAGTAATATCATTACAAATTTCATAACCATACATTAAATAAATAGAAATGCAATCCAATACTATCCAAAACACCATCTGCCTTATCATATTTTAGTCCTATAATAACACAAAATGTCTTGGGTATAATAGTAATTTTGCATTATATGATGTCAGCAATTGGGTCCCAAGTTCTGCCAGGGGAGGTCAGTGTAATTGTGGAAACCTCAGGGGAGGTCAGTGAAATTGTCAGAAACCTCAGGGGAGGTTTCTGAAATTATCCCAATTCTGAAACATTAATAATGTCTTATGTGTTATAGTTAAAAGTTTCTAAGAATTGGAGTATATTATATAGAATAAATATTGAGTGTTAGAAGTATATAAAAATTGAAAGAGATCAGGTATGAGAAAATGAAACTAATGAAAATATTCTCAAGATATAGCTAATCAAATTAACTAAGTTTGATAAATTTGCATTTAATTTTCAATTAAATCTCATTTGTTGCATGATATGTAATTGCCATTTCTTGAAATTATTCCTCACTCTTATATTATTGTTAAATTGATCGAAATAATGTACTTTATAGAAGTTTCATTGAGCAGTAATAATTATAAACCGCTCCATTTTTATTATTCTAATACCAACATAACAAATGTGACTTTGAACTATAGGTGTTATTTTGCTAAATTCATATATCTACGATGAAATTTTAATTGTTGTTTATAAAAAGGAATTTCATGTAACAAGTGCTTCACAATGCCTTTCCATTTATTCTTGAATTGTTACAAAAGTATGTAATTCATTTATTAAGAAAAAAGTCTTGTGTAATAGGTTTAATCAAAATTGATCGAAATAATATACTTTAGAAGTTTCATTGACTATTAATAATTGTAAACCGTTCCATTTTTATTATTCTAATACCAACATAACAAATGTGACTTTGAACTATATGTGTTATTTTGCTAAAGTCATATATCTATGATGAAATTTTAATCGTAGTTTATAAAAAGGAATTTCATGTAACAAGTGCTTCACAATGCCTGTCCATTTATTCTTGAATTGTTACAAAAATATGTAATTCATTTATTAAGAAAAAAGTCTTGTGTAATAGGTTTAATCTCTTGTCAATTACAAAATTGATCGAAATAATATACTTTAGAAGTTTCATTGAGTATTAATAATTGTAAACCGTTCCATTTTTATTATTCTAATACCAACATAACAAATGTGACTTTGAACTATATGTGTTATTTTGCTAAACTCATATATCTACGGTGAAATTTTAACCGTAGTTTATAAAAAGGAATTTCATGTAACAAGTGCTTCACAATGCCTTTCCATTTATTCTTGAATTGTTACAAAAGTATGTAATTCATTTATTAAGAAAAAAGTCTTGTGTAATAGGTTTAATCTCTTGTCAAATACAAAATTTATTGAAATAATGTAATTAGAAGTTTGATTGAGTATTAATAATTGTAAACCACTCCATTTTTATTATTCTAATACCAACATAACAAATGTGATGAATTTCATGTAACAAGCGCTTAACAGTGCCTATCAATATTTATTAAAAAAAAATTCTTGTGTAATAGGCTTAATCTCTACTTAATTATGAAATTGATTGAAATAAAGTACTTTAGAAGTATCATTTTTTTTCTTACAATAAATAGGAAATTTTATTTCTCATCAACATTTAAATATAATACAATATGTATCAACAGAGACAAGGATCATAGACTCAGTAATGTCAAAGTTTTGCATAAAATAATAAAATTGAATGTATCCATAATAACCATGCTGGTACCATAGAAGGACTAAGTAAGCTCGCCATCCCAAAAACTCCTCTCCTTCCATCCTGTAATCTTAATGCCTCAACAGAGCAAAAACAGAGAATAGCAGGGCGCTGGCAATGAAAGCGGTGGAATGCTTTAGAAGTTTCATTGAGTATTAATCATTGTAAACAACTGCTTTTGTTCCTGTTCTGAGACCAAAATAATAAATGTGACTTTGAACTATATTCCAATTTAGTGAAATACCAATGCATTTTTCAATATTATTTGTCAAATACCAGATTGCAACCTATTTCCAAATTCGCAATGTTAATCTGCACTAGAAAAATCACATATCAAGCAAAAAATTATCCGCAAGCACTTGAAGAATTGAATTACAGGACTTTTGTCAAGAAGACAAATTGCCACATAGAGCAAGGAAAAGACATACCATTACACCTTTTACACAAAAATAAGCATAGCTTCAAAATATTTTATCATCTGCCACATCCAAAACAAGCCAAAGTACAAAAACAAATCAAGTTCAAATGGCTCCTTGTAGATTGCACGGCCTATTTCCATCAAAATCTCCAAAATGAACCACAAGGCATTAGCTATGGGCATTAGCTACAGGCCTGTTTTTCACTTGTGCCATCAACCAATCTATTGACTCTTGCAGTTGCCGAAGTTGAACTTGCATTAGCTATGGGTCCACGCTTTCTAGACAAGTGGGAAGACTTGTATTTGCTTATTTAGTATAACCTGCTGCACATGGAAAAGGTAGTGACGATTGCTGGATGGGTTGAATCTCTCTATGACTACCAGTAATGATGGGCTTGCAATATGTGTTTGAGGCTTAATTGCTTAAGATACAGGCATTGAATGAAAAACTTACTATAGCAGATTCCATGTCTATGAAAATGTTCATGACTGGTTCCATGTTTGATGTTCCATGCGGGTTGTGGTTAGAGTTTGATTCTCTTGGAGCAACCTGCTTTATAGACACAAAAACAACATATTAAACATAAGCAATTGTGAGCTGCCTGCTTTATAGACACTGATGTGAGTAAAATCTAAGCATTTCCTGATTTAAACATAAGCATGTAGCTACATGATTGTTTGCTTGCTGCAACTTTTTCCTTGACCGTAACCCATTTCCTGGCATCTAAATTAGATTAATATTAGTATCTCCAATAAGATCACAAGAATAAAGGTTGCAAAAACACCTTTGAACAATTCTAACAGTTCATCAATCAAAGGTTGCAAAACACGTCAATATCCTTTCCTGGTGACCGACGACCTGGAATAAGTAGTGACAAGAAGAAATAAGACTCCCTTTTTGATATCCATGGTGGCATATTATAGTTTATGAGCACCACTGGCCGCATACTATAGGAGTTACACATATTATTGAAAGGGTTGAAACCATCACTTGACAGTGCAAGACGAACATTTCGAGCATCTTCAGCAAACCATGGAAATTTCTTATCAAACTCTTTCCATGATTCACCATCTGCTGGATGACTTAGGACCCCTATTTCTTCAACTCTTTTTTCCTTGTGCCATCTCATATAAGATGCTATTTTTCTTAACATAAATAATCTCTGCAGTCTTGGCTTCAAAGGAAAGTAGCGAAGAGTCTTCCGAGGAACTTTTTTACCTTTGCCATCATTTATTTTCCATCTAGACTGCAAGCATTTTGGACAATGATCCAATCCTTCATATTCCTTCCAAAAGAGAACACAGTCATTCTTGCATGCATGAATCAGGTCACATCGTAACCCAATGTCCCCCAACAACTTTCTTGAATCGTAGTAAGAGGATGGAAGTAAGTTATCATCAGGGTAGGAATCCTTCAATAGTTGAAGAAGCATGGTAAAAGATTTATTACTCCATCGATTGAGTACCTTCAAGTGTAGCAATTTTACAACAAAAAGTAATATTGAATACTTTTTGCAGCCAGGATATAAGGCCCGCTTAGCATCTTTGAATAATCTGTCAAATTTTTCTAACTCATCTTCTTTTCTAAAAGAAACCTCCTTATTGCTCCCACCATTTAATTCTTCTTCATTAAAGGTCCCCCAATAGATGTCTTCTAAAATTTCTTGCATTTCATCGACATTTACTTCTGCATTGTTAGCATTAATTTCATGCTCATTATCACGAAATGAACGAACATTTGAATTTTCATTATGCAGTGTTTCCCCGTGAAATTTCCAATATGTATAAGTACTATCCATCCCCTTATACAACAGATGACTCTCAACAACCTGAACAGAGTAGTACTTCACATTTCTACATTTTCTGCATGGACATCTAATCTTTGGTTTATCACCTTTATGCTGTTTTGCCATCCTCAAAAATTTCTCTAGTCCATTCCTATATTCATCACACCATCTATCAGCCAGGAACATCCAACTCTTATCCATTTTTCCTCCTGTCATATATGAACTACATGCTATACCAAGGTGCAAGCTTAGATGACAAGCCTTCCAGGAAGAATTGTATTGGAAAAATAACACCGAAATTCAAAAAGATGATAATTATAAAGAAATAGTTAATTAAAAAAAGCACAATATGTCCATAACCCAATAGAAGCATATGCATTCACAATATCACAAGTCAAATCCAAATAATGGCAGTTTCACTTCGAATTGAAATCAAACTTGAGGACTGTGATGCACTTACCATGAAGGACTGCTCAAGAAGATTAATAAGTGCTAGAACTTGAACTCTTTATGCTTCCTGCATCCAATGTCCCCAGTCAATGAATAAAGAAACAAATTAACAATATTTGTACCGAGCCTTGAAAGCATTGGAATGGGTCCCTTTATTACTTTTTAGGAAAAAATGAAACCAGTTATATATTTGTGACGTTTTGGGAACAAAGCCAACATAAATCTCTCAAAGAATTAAAAAAAAGTCTCAAAGAATAATCCAGACATCCCATCATAAACAAAATGAAACTACTTTCCTATTAACTTGGAACAACCAAATATAAACCGACAGAGATGTCTTCATTTACATGCAAGATGTATGAAAAACAGAGCATATGGTACGGTGAGTTGCTAGCTATGGACCCAAGAGGAGGGCATATGTGATATCAATTCTGGTTCTTGATGCCCCAACTAGGCCAAACAGCTAAAGAAATGTTCTAATTAAGTCAAGAGATAGAGAGAAAAACTAAGTCCTGTTTCATGTAATGCTAATGCAAATGCCACAGCTGATTCAGCGAAAGGACTAGCAGCCTTTGTCCATTTCTCTAACACTGAAGACGTTGAAGCTGTTGGCTTCTTTCCAGAAAACAATTCGTCATTAATGTTCTGCATCCTAGAAGGCCTAATGTTTCCAAGGCTGAGTTGAAGGAGAAATTGGCTAGGATGCATGGTGTCAAGGACGCAAATGCCATCTTTGTTTTCCAGTTCAGGACGCATTTCGGAGGTGGCAAATCAACTGGGTTTGGACTGATCTATGATTCTGTAGAGAATGCTAAGAAATATTATCGACTAACCAGGAATGGCTGGATACTAAGGTAGAGGAGTCTAGGAAACAACTCAAGGAAATGAAGAACAGGGCCAAGAAGATCCGTGGTGTAAAGAAGACAAGGCTGGATATGCTGCCAAGGCTGGAAGAAGAAATAATTTTTTGTAAGAGTTCTAGGCCTTGTCAAATTTTTATAGAGAAAAACAAAACGTTTTTGCAGCAGAGTTATTTTCTCATTTGTTACTTTGAATTGTGTCTTTGTTCCTTTGAAACTATGAGATGAATATGTTTACAATTCAATTCTTGCACTCTATGAATAACCAGTGCCCTTTGAAAAAAAAATGAAAAGACTTTTCTACTTCTAGAGTTGATCTTACAAAGATGAAAAAGCATACCTGGTTAGAGATTGTTGCAGAGAGAATTGATAAATACTAAGAAGGAAAAGAAGGAAATTTTGGAAGTGGTGACTTTTACGCAAGGAAATTTTCGGTGGTAAATTTTGGTTTTGGCAACAAAAGCACCACATCCTCTCCGTTGCTTAAACAAGCTACCGACAACATATCCTCCCAAAAGAGGATACACCAGCTGCAATCCCATCATTTCTCACCAATAACATAAAAACTTTGGCCCACTACAATTAACATTTGGAGGGAAGCTTTCCCGCGTTGCTTTTGGCGAGACTATTAGGCAACAAAATGCCTAGCCGTCGCTAGGTGTAGGTTGGCTCCAATTTTTGGTGAGGCCTTGTTCTTTTCCTTGCTAAAAGCCTCTTAATAGCGTCAAACCTTTTATTTCATGCTAAAAATGTTGTCGCTATTGCCCCTTTTTGTTGTAGTGCATTTAAAAAAAGTAACCTTTTACAAATACTTTTGCATTCCTGAGGAGCTACTTGTCAAGTTCCAAATTGAATATTTTTCTTAATAGAGGAAGATTCTAAGTCAAGAGCTTGAATGATAATCACTATTTCACTGAAACCCATATAGTGTTTGGCAACTAAAATTCAGTTTGACTCTCTCCATTTCCTCTAGTATTCTTTAGCTTTCTTACTCTTAATTTAAGATACGAGACAAATAAATAAGTAAACTTTAAATCCCGATTAAAAAATAATCAATTACAAAATCCAAAGAATAAACGTATATCATATTTATTTAGATTTATATGTTTGGATTCCAAATTTTTTGAAAAAAGAATTGTTACGTTTTTCGTGACCACATTATTTAATCACCTTTTTACCTCACATATATCAAATCGTTACAATAATTTTTCTATAAAACGCTCTAGAAAATAGGAATCCAAACGAGATTGAATTTAAAACTCGTAGGATAAAACCTACTTAGCAAATATCCCTTATACTTTAAATAGTTTTTTTTTGAACGATAAAACTTTAAATACTTAATGCAAGAAACATTTGGGGTCTATCGTGTTGGTCAATTGAAATGTGAGGCAAAAAAAGTGGGGCTGTGTGGAATGGATCCTTTTACCTGTATACCATCTCTAAATATCTAGCAATAATTGTGTAAAAGATGTCGACTACAATAAAAGATGTAAAGTAAGTCGTCAAAAACTGTAAATCAAGCTCAAAGAGTCAAGACCCAGTAGGAGTAGTACTAAGCATGCATTCCCATTCCCCTAAGTTTAAAAAAAAAAAAAAATCCTTTCCAAGTCCTTCTCATTAATATTATTGTATTCTATCCTCGCACCATTTTATTTCCCATACTCCTTGTACCTCAAAACAAAAACAATGGCTGAATTGTTTGTTCCAAAGATAATAGATGAATTGGGTGATGTTGTCGTGAAGCAGCTCGGGGAGAAGATTAACCTGGTGATGGGGGTTGAAGAGGAGGTGGCAAATATCAAAAGAAAGTTAGAAACGATTCAAAATGTGCTGCATGATGCAGAGAGACGAAGGCAGAAGGAGAAACCGGTCGCAAAGTGGCTAGAAGAGCTTGAAGACATAACATATGAGATGGATGATGTCCTGGACGAATGCAACATCAAGATTCAGAAACCAAAATATGAGGGAACTCATCAGAAGCAGCCTACATTGCGGAACAAGGTTCGTTCCTTTATCCCATCCTGTTGTTCATGTCTTAAACAACTTCCTGTGCGTAGTGATATTGCTTCGAAGATAAAGAAAATAAATGGAAAGCTAGAATTAACTTTGGAAAAGGCGCGCCAGTTCGAATTTATTTCAAGTGGGGGGATTCCTGATTCTCAAGATTTTCAGTGAATTATGACTACCTCAATCATAGATGAATCAGGGATCTATGGTCGAGAATCTGATAAGGATGCCTTACTTGACCAAGTATTGTCTGAGACTAGTAGTAGTCAAGGAAGAGATGGAGTTCAAATTATCTCTATAGTAGGGGCCGGGGGTAGTGGAAAGACCACACTTGCCCAGCTGCTCTTCAATAATGATGAAGTGAAGAATCACTTTGATTTTAGAAATTGGATCTGCGTATCGGATCCTTTCGACCAAAAAAGGATCGCAAAAGCTATCCTTGAGAGTGCCGGAAGAGGTTCTCATTTCATGTTAGAGTTGGATTCGTTGATCCGACTTATAAAAGAAACTTTTTCTGGTAAGAGATTCCTGCTTGTCCTAGATGATGTCTGGACAGAGGATGACTCAAAGTGGAAACCTTTCCATGACTCTCTCAAGGATGGGGCTCCCGGAAGTGTAATATTGGTGACAACAAGGAGTCATAGAGTGGCCACAGTGGTGGGAACAACTCATACTCACCAAATGAGCCGAATGTCTGACTCTGATTTTTGGCTAATAATGCAAAGGATAGCATTTGCTAGAAAATCAGGGGACTTATGTAAGAAAGTGGAAAGAATTGGGTTAAAAATTGCAGAAAAATGCAAAGGGTTGCCACTTGCTGCAAAGCCTATGGGAAGCTTGCTACGGTTCAAAGATACCGTACAACAATGGCAGAATGTTTTGGACAGTGAGATATGGCAATTAAAGGAAGCGGCTGTGAGCCTTTTTCCTCATTTGTACTTAAGTTACAATGAATTACCCCCAGAGCTGAAACGTTGCTTCTCATATTGTGCTGTCTTTCCCAAAGATTTTGAGATAAATGTAGAAGAGCTTATTAGGCTGTGGATAGCACAAGGTTATGTTCGTCCAAATCGAAGAGGTGAGCGCTTGGAGCTGGTGGGCCTTGAGTACTTCAACAATTTGGCAATGCGTTCCTTTTTTCAAGAATTACAAGAAGTTGAGGGGTAATATGGGTTTCATGAATATATGAAGTGCAAGATGCATGACGTAGTGCATGATTTTGCACAATTTCTCACAAAAAATGAATGTCATGTACTTCATGGAATTGATTATGAACAAGGCACTGGAAGAAATTTATCGACTGAAAGTGCCCGTCATCTAACATGGCTAGGCACCGAGAGGGCGTTTAGTTCTCTAGTCATTGATTTTGGAAGGCTCAGGAGCTTTTTTGCTTTTTCACATGGAAGAGTAGCTCCCCAAGGCTCAGCACGTCATCTGTTTTGCAGTTTGAATTGTGTGAGGACTCTGACTTTAAGTTGTTGTGGGCTACATGAAGTCCCAACCGAGATTGGAAGTTTGAATCATCTCCGGCACTTGGACTTAAGTTGGAATCTTTTTGAGACACTGCCAGAAGCTATATGTGATCTATATTATCTGGAAACTTTTGATATCAGTAACTGTGGAGATCTTTCGTGCCTTCCCCAAAGGATTGAAGGCCTTGTACACTTGAGGCACCTTTTCAATCTTATTACCTATGAAGTACATCAAATTCCACAAGGATTGGAGAAGCTGACGTCACTTTGTACGTTGACTCAGTTCAACGCCAGGAGCAACTCTGATGATTTGGCAATTCTGAAGTACCTGAACCAACTAGAAAGATTGCGCATTGATATTTATGGAGAAGTAGATTTTGGGAGTGCAGAACTTGGAAAGAAAATTTACCTACATGAAATGTATTTGTGGTTTAACCCTGGAGTCCACTTTATGGAAACTCCAAGTTGCATTGAAAGCATGGAATTGCCTCCAAACTTGCAACAACTTGCGCTAGATATGTATCCAAGAAACCAGTTACCAAGTTGGCTTGTGACGAAGTCTCTCGTCAATAACTTGACGAAGCTAATTATCAATGGGCCGCACAATGTCTCATCCTTGACTGACTTATGGAAGCTGTCGTCCCTAGAAGAGCTTAGGCTCATTAGAGTGGAAAAGCTGGAATGTTTGGGCAAGGAATTCTTTGGAATCACAATAGCACTGCATGAGAATAGTCATAATACCTTTGGTACATTGTCAAACTCCGAGACATCATCTTCAGCTGAAGCAGCAGCATTTCCTAATTTGAGAAAATTACATTTTCAATGCTGCCCAAATTGGACAAATTGGGAAGACTTAAGTGAAGATGATGAAAAAGTTGATGTCTCTATCATGCCACACTTGGAGGAGCTACATATTGAGTACTGTAAAAAGTTTGAGACTTTGCCACATCGCATCCTTGGAAAGATATCATTTTTCAAAAGTTTGAAAGTTCTGGGTTGTAACAAGTTGAGGGATTGTTACTCCGATAAAATAGGAGACGACTCGATGAAAATATCACACATTTCTCAAGTTGACATATCCTAATATCTGCTCAAGTATGATTATTCACACATTTTTTTTATGTATCTATCATCTTTGAAGTTAAATAATTACTGCTTATAGATTACAACAAACTAAGTCCTACTTTGTGGAATGACATGTACTTAATAACAAATCAAGAGTTCATATATATAATGCAAAATATGAATTGATGATGCATCTGAGAAAATGGCCTGTTTAACTGAATGTGATTTGAGATGCACAACTTCTGATGTAATGTTAACGCATACAAGAAAAAATTAACTTTTGTAAAATTTCATCAAAACTTTGGCCCACCTGAAGAATTCAGTAGAATAGTAGCCCTAACTTTCTTTTGCTGCAAAAAAAAGTAATAAATAATTTGCATATAAATCAAGTGGAAATATTTATTAATAGTTTAGAGTGGATTTTTTTTTTTATTGAGAGGATGTATAACATTAACTGGTAAATATAACACTAAATTTCTAACAATATCCAACTCTAAATTCTTGAATTTGGAACTCCATTTATATCTTGTCTTTTTAATTTTTATCCTTTTCAGTTTTGGGTTTTGTCCTTTATTTTCCAGGTAATACTCATTGATGGCTCTAACTGAAGCTACAGCAGAAGGCATTGGGGAATCAATCTCTATATCAACTTGTAGTTAGGCGATGTGAATAAGTTGAAAAGTCACATCCACATGCTTTGTTTAGAATCATTTGTTGAAAGCATATGTAACTTCAACAATTTCTCAGCTCTTATTTCTTTAAATTATTAAGTCTAAAAAATTCACTGGCCTCCACTTCCAGCATTGAGAGTGAGATGTTTTTTTTGTACTTCTTTATTTTTATGTAGCTCAACTGAAGACTTCGAATCTTAAAAAAGAAAAGAAGTTTTGATGCAAGGACCTCAAAACTACGTGACTAATGTTCCTACCAATTAAATTAAGAAGATGATTTAAGTTTCAAAGCAAGGACCTCATAATCACTTGATGTCTCTACCAGTTAAATTAGGATTTGAGGACATTTTTTTCTCCTAGGAGGAGGGGGATAGGATTTAAAAAAATAAGGAGGAAAATAGGAAATTTGAATTTAAAACTTTTAAATCTTGAAAAGTAAACCTCTGCTACTTGGACTTGTGGACATCTATTTAAACTTACTATCAAATATGTCCTTTGTTCTATTGTTAATATTTGTATTTTATCCACCCATGAATATTATTGTCATTTCTTTTGGTTTTTTAAATATATATAAAAGTACATACAATAATACACATTCACTGAAAATACTGAGAACTACTTCAAATTTAATGACCCAAAATCCATGAAAAGATACATTAATCGTTCTGACATAGTTGCAAAAATCAATTTGGCTGCGTCAAAATGGTGTAAGTGCTACAACAAAATTTGTGAAAGGATACATATATAAAAGGCCAGCGTAATAGAGAAAGATCACGAGACGAGATAAAACCCACTAAAAACAGTCACCAATAGCTGAAAGAAGAGCTAAAGTTATCGCTTCCTCCATCTTGACCAAACTGACAAGGAAGATAGAAACAAAAAATATTATCACTAAATAAATTTGAAAAAAAACAAAAATATAAATTTAATGTGTTTTATCTTTGTAATGCACTAATAACAATCCTTATTTTGTTGGAGAGCTATGTTTCCATTATTTAAATAGATACCTCTAGTTTTGATCCAATGGTCAAGATTCATTTCAAGGCAATATAATTTTTTGGGCATTAATCTCAGTCTTTCCAAAAGGCTTTAGGCACTGAGTTTATACTCCATTCCATTCAATCCTTAGCAAACTGAAAGGTGGAGGCGTGGACTGGGCAAAAGTGAAATTTCTCACAAAATCAGCTAATTTAAAAAAAAAAATACAAACGAAGCTTGTGAACTTTGCAACCAAGCTTCCATGAGTCAATGATAGGGTGTGAAATTGTCATTCAATTTATGATTATTTTCCCTTTTATTTTAGCCAAATATTGTATTAATTAATAGATTCTACTTATATTTGATTAATAATGCTAATTGTAGGAAAATAACTAAAACATGATTAAAAGGGATAATTTCCAGCTAATTTGGTGGTGGCACATTCAGGACTTACATCCAAATCCAAAAGATTCAAAAATTTATCGCGTACGAAGATCTTCTAGTTAGAGTCAAATATAGACATCTTTAGAGGAAGATTAGGAAATTACCATTTTTCTTAGATATTTTATTAGGGAACAATTAGCATTAGTTGGAGAAGTTTCATTTTGCAATTAGAATTTTATTTTTGGTTGGCCAATGTACGGCCGAACTATTAGGACTTGATAGGAAACGAAAAAGGAAAGGAAGCCAGATCCCGCATGATGAATACTTAGAGGGGAGGAGCAGGGATCTCTCTCTTAGACTTTTGTTTTCCCTAGTAATTCTCTTATCAAAGACTGATGCGGCTGGCTTTGGAAGCAATGCGCAACTAAGTTTCTTTTCTAGTCGAAGGCCAACTTGAAGGCGCGGTTCCAAATATCTATGAGATCGAATTAATTTTATATATTACTTTTATTAATTGATATCCATACATTTTTTGATTTAACTTCTTATGATTGTTTTGTTATTTGAATGTCAAGGACCCGATATTTGAATTAACCTAATAATCTACTGCCAAATTAATTAATTGAATCCGTAATTGTTTAATCGATTAATACCAATGGTGACTAGCGTGATTGGTCCTATGTTAGGGAAACATATGATCTAATTTAAACGAACCCTCGTAGCATGTTTGTTGATTAGGATTGGACTTTTCTAATTTTTAATAAAATCGAGAAATTAAATCCTGCGGTCGTAGCTAGAGTTATTTCTTGGTTAGGAAAATAGTTAACAATCGTACTTTGCCTATCGAAAAAGTAACGAAAAGTTGGTTGTTTATCATGTGTATAACAATGATAACCAATCTATTAATGAGTAATTGAATTATCTTTGTACCGATGGTCAGTTGAATGGACCGTGTCTGAAAAGTTACACTTTTGGCTAGAGTCGTATTTATTGTTGATTAATTCCTATTTATTTTCTTGAGTTAATTAAATTTAATTAATTAATTAATTTTATATTTTTATAAAAACCCCCATACTTTGAACTCTACGAGAAACAAATTTTCGCAATTCCTGTGAATTCAACCCTGCTTATCACTATATACAAAATTTATATTTTATTTGAACAGATATTTATTATTATACAGGCTCGACACCTGTCAGTCAACACCTTCAGCTTGAATAGGAACTCGTGCTTTCTTCTTCTCTTATTGGATAATAGGAAATGGGATATTGTTCTAAAATAAGAGGCGCCTTTTGAACCTGAACAGAATTTTAACAATTTTGGCATTTGAAAAAGTATATTTTTTGCAAATCCTATAGTACTCTTATTGAGTTACTAGTTTCCTTACAAATGGAGTGTTTTAGTTTTACCCGACATTAGTATTCAAAGAGGAAAAATTGAAAGTAAAAACTGATAGGTTGCAATTTTATCATTTATTTTATTATTAATTTCCCCTATTATCTGACCTGATGTGGATTAATTTCTAGATTCTACTCATTTTTGTTATTTCACATTTATTTCAGGGAGTAGAACGAAAATATGATAACAAGTGCCAATTTGATAGAAAAAGAGTCCAAGTAATAGAGGTTAACCGAGGGGCATTTTTGGAACAGGGAAACATATTCTCATTTTGGGTAATTGCTACAAAAGGAAGGAGGGCGCAGGTTTTCGTCTTGAGCTGGAGCGCCGCACAGGAGTTCCTTTCCCTTGGGGGAGCCGCCGCACAAGGCAAGAGCAGCAGAGGACTGAAGACGGCTGGCTTCCTTAGCCTTTCGTCCTGTAGCTTAGCTTTCACTTTTTGACTTTTCCTTCCTTTGCTTCTTAGTAGTAGTTGCCTCTCGGGTGTCAGGAGCCATTGAAGCATTGAATCATTTCCCTGTAGCTTTTTCGTTTGATTTTTCCTTGCGGTCTGTAGTGAATTCCTCCTACCACATAATGGTCGCAACTATCACTTCAGTTTTGTATGGGTTTTTCTCATCAACAATGAGCTAAACCCCTTTTTCTAGTCAATAAGCAACGGATGCTTTGACTCATCTAAAAATTGTGAGATTGACAGGTGCCGAACCTGTGCAATAATAAATACCTACTCGAGAAAAATACAGATTTTGTATATAGCGGTGAGTAGGGTCGAATCCACAGGGACTGGGGATAATTCGTTTCTTCTAGAGTCCAAAGTATGGGAGGTTTTTGGATTAAATACTAACTAAATAAATTAAATGCAGAAAGTAATTAATTAAAAGAAATAATTAGAGAAACTCTAGCCAAGGGTACACATCAGAAATGGTTCATGCACTGATCATTGATGCAGGAATAATTCCAACATTTATTAACAGATTAGTTATAGTTGTCATGCACGCGATAAACAACCAACCCTTCCTTAATTTATCGATAGCTAAGGTACGACCGTTAGCTATTTCTCTAACCCAAAAACAACCCTAGGTACGACCGTAAGATTTAATTTCTAGATTGCATTAATAATTAGAAAGGCCCAATCCTAACCAACAAATACGCTACGAGGGTTTGTTTAAACTAGATCATATGCTCCCCTGACATAAACCCAATTACGCCAGTTGCTACTGAGGTAGAGATAACGAACAATTACGGATTCAATTACCCCTATTTAGCAAAAATAGCCTATATGAATAATTAATTATTGCGCACTAATCAATCATACACAAGGCCATAGCAATTAAAATCAAGGAACATATAAATACCAATAAATGAAGAAAATAATTAAAACAGATTCGATCTCACAGTAATTGTCGAACCAAATCGTCAGTTGTCCCCTTGACTAGAAAAGCTTAACCATGCCTCATGAGAAAATCTCCCCGTTGGGGAATATTGTCGAACACCTGGCGTGTGTCAGAGGCCAGTCCAAAGAAAGGAAACTAGAACTAAACTAAAAAACTAAAACTAAAGCCCTCGATGTCCCTGCTACTCTACGTTATCCCTATTTAAGCAACAAGAGGAAGATGACTAAAGGCTATCTAGGTGGTCCCCACACATGTGGACAAAGCCCTCCAAGTACTTCTTGTTCCAAGTCTCTTTCCCGTAACTTTCTTTTAAGAGCCCAAATGACTAGATGCTTTCCACTAGCTTGTGGTCCCCCACCAATTCAAGGACCCAAGAATTGAAACCCTTAGAAGTCTCCATATTTTCCATAAAGTCCCACCTTTTTGGTAGTTTTCTGCTTCATTCCTGAAATTAAGTCCAGATACCAAATGTGAGTAAATATTAACAATTAAGCAATATTTGGCAAGGATAAAAAGGGAGATTAATAATAAAATAACCAACAATTAACACCCTATCAATTCCCCCCACACCTAAATCATGCTTGTCCTCAAGCATAAGAACAGCAATTGAACACCAAAATTTGACTATGGCTATTGCTCTAACTATCATATTGCCAAGATACCCAGAAAAACATATATCAAGCATCACAGTTAAGATCCAAGAAAAACCACTCCGGTTAGCATCTAAACTACCAACTCCTCCAATTTAAAGCAAACTAATCTAAGAAAAATGAATGGTTGCTCACATTTATCAGCAAATGGTCCAACTATTAACCAAAATCTCGACATTAAGATCACAAACCGGCAAGTTGACTTATTCACATACTAATACAATCTTTATTTTTTTTGTTTTTTTTTTTTTTTTTGTTGTTGTTTTTTTTTTTTTTTTTTTGAGGAACAAAAGACTTAGTCTATAGCCCTTAGAGCCTTTTGACGCGAACTCCAACATTTGATAGATGGAGGAGCCCGGTTACTCAGCTCCAATCGCTACAGGACCACGCACTCATAGCAACTACTACCTTTTGACGCGAAAATCGACACTTTAGGTGAAGATCCCCGGTTACTCAGTAGTAACTACTAGCAGAGTACAGTCAGCTCTTATTTACAACCATACAGTACAATAACTAAAAATAACACAAAAATAACAGCAGCCAGCCTCAAATTTCCAAATATGGAGAACTAAAATTAATAATTGGACCAATTCACATGAAAAATGCTAACAATCATTCCCCATGCTTAGAAAAGTTAACCAAAAATAGGAAAAGTTAAGCAATTATTGATATTCACCAAAGAGATATTCCTGAACTCAACCACATCAACTTGATACCTTTTTATTAATAAACTTGGCAATAGCAGAATTAGAGACAACAATCCGGTATCAAAACTTGGTATGCATATGAAGACTGACCACTAGAAAAAAGAAAAGAAAATAAACGAAAAAGAGATGAATATCAAACTTAAAACAAAGGAAAAACCTTTAGAAACTAAAAATAAAATACTAGCACCCCAACTAATCTCCCCCCCACACCTAAATGACACATTGCCCTCAATGCGATAATGTAAAAGCAGAAGGAAGGAGAGGGGCAACGGTACTTCCCTGAAGTCATCAAAATAGGGGCGGTTCAGGTGGAAATACGCGGCCAGGTTCTTAGGGATTGGAACCACCTGGTTGGCGATATGCATTACTCGCTCATCCACTGGGCATCAGCGGTCATCGGTGGGAGAGGCCATGGTGGCCCCAGTTGGGTCAAATGCAGGAACAATGTAGTCCAAACTCGCAACAAATGCTCTAAACATTTAGCAATTGAAATCAATAGGTAAAATACTCCCAACAAGTCAATTAGACACCACCAACAGCAATAAGCAATGGAAGTGGCACAGTAGCCTTCCAATTCAACAAACAAATGAAGAAAATACTCAACCAAAGGCACTTCAAGGGACGCAAGACAGAAATCAGCAAAGTAGAACTCAAGTGATACCAAAAATAACCTCGACAAAGCAGTGAATTCAACCAATTTGAATACGTAGAATACGGTCAGAAATGCTTCCCAAAGATCAACAGAGAGCGACAAAACTTGCCCACTCAAAATCTGTCCAAATGGCTCCAATTGGATAAGAAATTACACAACTCAACCAACCGAAATTAGCAAATGAGCCAAGAAACCGTCAAAACCAGCAATAGTAGTTCAAATTTTGGACTACAACTAAATCAAAATGTTTGGCAGTTTTCGATCAAGTAGCCCACCAACTAGAACCAAGTGGCAACAAATGTAGTTATAATACCCCAACCAGTACCACTGGTGCATCCCACAGATAATGAAGCAACATAAACGGCCACCCCAATCAAGAAAACGGAAACTTCAGGCACCTAAGGACTAGGCGAAAGTCTCAACAAAGCAGCTATTACAAACAATAAGCAATGGTGGTCCGAATATTAGTCAATGCAGAAATCATGCAACTCAAAATCTCGGCAAGTGCTCCAATGAGCTTAGCAATTGAAATCACAAAACCGAATACTCCCCAAACAAGGTACTTAGAGTCAACCAATGGCAATACTAATTCAACAAACCAACCCAGAAAATTACTCAACTAAGGGTGCAATAGGGGTCTCCAGCAGCCACAATCCCAAATAATGCCCAACAATTCGATGAATACCAGAAAATCACCCCAAACAATGTAACAGTTAAACTCCACGGGCTAGGACGTCCAACCAATTTCATTCGAACAAACTAGGAGCAGTGTGAGTGACTAAACAAAGCAACAAATTTCAGTAATTGGACACAAATCCACCCAAAATCTCAACAACTGCCTCCAGTTGGACAGTCAAGTACCCAACTCAAACGATCAAAACTTAGCAATTGGGCCAAGCAGCAGGCAATGGCAACAACCAATGGTTAGGATTCGAGAACAGTTCAGGCACCAAAACTCAAGAATCAAATAGGCAGGCCAGCACAGAGGATTAAGAAATGGAAAGCAACACTGCAACCAGTACCACTGGTGCACAGACAGGAAAGAATTAAATTCAATGGCAGCAACTCAACCGCAAGAACTTAAACTTTAAAATTAATCAACCAGTACCACTGGTGAGTCACAGGGAAAAATTAATCAAACGGCCAACAATCTAGCAGCAATTAAACTCAATTCAGTTCTAAATGAACCCCAGAAAATGCCTCAATCACCCCCTGCTATTAGCTATCAAGAAACCCAAAAATGCAAATTCCAGCATTAGAAGAACTAGAAAAATACGAATCGAGGTTGAAAAGGGAATACCTCCACCTGTCAACTTGGACAGGTGGGATGGCGTGAGCAGCGGAGCAGCGACGGCTAGTGGCGGTCACGAGGCCAATAGGCAGCGGCGCGCTTGGAGTTGCGCGTGTGGTGAAGCAGAGCGAGAGAGGGCCGCGCGCTGTCGGCTGTGGGCGGCGATGGGCTGGTGGTGGAGCTCAGAGCTCGGCGGCTGGCTGGAGCGGCGGCTTAGGGTGAGTGGAGGCAGTCGCGCTAGGAAGAGGAGAGTGGAGGCTGCCGGCTGCGAGCTGCGCGCGCGGGGTGGAGCTGCTGTGGTGGTGGAGCTGGTTGCGGACAGCAGTGGAGGGGGCAACAAGAACCGTGGACGGCGTGAAAGAAAAGAAGGAAAAGGGGGAAAAGGGATAGCAGCGGGAAGCTAGTGGTTGCTGGTGGTTGCGCGCGAGCTGTCAGCTGCCAGGGCTGTGATAGCGAGGGAGAAGACAGGCGGCGTGCGGCGGACGAAGCTGGGGAAGAACTTGCGGAGGTAAGCTGAAGTGTGGCTGGCGAATTGATGTGGTGGCGTGAGTGAGGTGGGCGGCGTGAGTGGGCGGCGGGCAAAAGGGATTCGGACAACAGAGAGAGAGCAGGGGAGAAGGAAGAAAGAAAGAAGAAAGAAAAAGAAAGAAAAGAAAGAAAAGAAAAGAAGGAAAAAGAAAAAGAAAAAGAAATTTTTTTTTTTTTTTTTGGAAAACTGAGCTACGGTGAAAAGGGAAGAAGAAAAAAAAAGATTTTTTTTTTTTAAATTGAGAAACCTAGCTACGGTTGAGAAATTTTTCTCATTTTTTTTTTTAATCCTTACCTTTCCCGCGAACGTGACGCGGGCACGTCATGAAAGCAAGAGAGCTCCCAGAAGTTCAGGTCGTGCGCTTCCTGCATATCACCATGCGGGCACGTCATGAGGGCGAGAGAGCTCCCAGAAGTTTGAAGTTTCTGATCGTGAGCTTCCTGCTCGTCACCACGCGGGCACGTCATGACTGAATGGCACCTATAAAGCAGCAAAAACGAAAACTAACACCCAAAATCAGTCAAATTCAAGGAAAACAGATTTAAACTATGACACGAAACCAACAAACAACTAAAAGAAACAATTGGGTTGCCTCCCAATGAGCGCCTTTCTTTAATGTCTTTGGCTAGACATTATTATGTTTTTTTCATGGAGGATAAAATCGTGTGGCTCGTCTTAATGCTTCATCCTCTATATAGTCCTGATAACCCTCGTAAATAGAATAATCCTTGAGCATACGAGTTACGGGCTTCCATGGACTAGTGAATGGCGCCAAACGAGTCGATGATAGTTTGCATTCTCCATTCACTTCTCCCTCACTTGCATTTATTGGTTCAAGATATCTTGCCATCGCCACTCTTAATTTATTCCTGTCATGAAATTCAAAATTGTCTGATATAATAAAGTCAATTTCGTTAACAGGAATTGAAGAGTAAGAGTCAGGAGAACATTGATGAAGGAGTGGAGAAGATGTCACCGTATTTGGAGCTTGTTCACTGGATTCATTCACTTGAATGAGTTGATCCTGGAGTCTCATTTTTTGCACTTCAACTTCCTTTTCAACTGCATCTTTAAATCCGTTTTCTTGAAACTCTTGCAGTTCCATGTCATTTGGCCGGACAATTGCACTCTCATCTTCCTCAAGATTGATATTGGTTTGTGCGGGCAATTCTTCCATTTGAGAAGCCAATCGATCTATCCTGGATGTCAATTGACGCAGTTGATCCGCCAGGTCGCGACAGCTCGCTTGTGTTTCCTGATGAAATCGATTTAGGCTCGCTTGTGTCTTCTGATGAAATCGATTTAGGCTCGTTTGTGTCTCCTGATGAAATCGATTTGTATTAGCAATTAGTAATCCCATCATTTCTTCAAGAGACATACCTGACACGGAGGATGATTGCTGAGACTCTTGCTGTTGAAAATCCATTGGCCCCGTCGCATAATCAAAATTGGAATTATCCCACCATCCTTGATCATACCCGTTTGAATAAGGGTCATACTGCGTTTGATATTGGGGTGGAAAATCTCCAAAAGTATCAAGTGGAGAACTTAAATTATCTTGAAATACGAGGCATGTGTCAGTTGAATAACCTGAGTCAAAATAAGTTCCACAATTTGCAACAGCCCATTGATCATTAGGAAAAACATGAGTCTCATAACCCCATTCAGGAACAAAATCCAGTCTATCATCAAAATACGGAATGTTAGCAGCCATAAACTATATAAAAAAAAAATAAGAGATAAATAAAATAAAATAAAATAAAAATAAGATGAACTCAAAAAGAAATAAATTAATCTGACACCAGTCCCCGGCAGCGGCGCCAAAAATTGACAGGTGCCGAACCTGTGCAATAATAAATACCTACTCGAGAAAAATACAGATTTTGTATATAGCGGTGAGTAGGGTCGAATCCACAGGGACTGGGGATAATTCGTTTCTTCTAGAGTCCAAAGTATGGGGGGTTTTTGGATTAAATACTAACTAAATAAATTAAATGCAGAAAGTAATTAATTAAAAGAAATAATTAGAGAAACTCTAGCCAAGGGTACACATCAGAAATGGTTCATGCACTGATCATTGATGCAGGAATAATTCCAACATTTATTAACAGATTAGTTATAGTTGTCATGCACGCGATAAACAACCAACCCTTCCTTAATTTATCGATAGCTAAGGTACGACCGTTAGCTATTTCTCTAACCCAAAAACAACCCTAGGTACGACCGTAAGATTTAATTTCTAGATTGCATTAATAATTAGAAAGGCCCAATCCTAACCAACAAACACGCTACGAGGGTTTGTTTAAACTAGATCATATGCTCCCCTGACATAAACCCAATTACGCCAGTTGCTACTGAGGTAGAGATAACGAACAATTACGGATTCAATTACCCCTATTTAGCAAAAATAGCCTATATGAATAATTAATTATTGCGCACTAATCAATCATACACAAGGCCATAGCAATTAAAATCAAGGAACATATAAATACCAATAAATGAAGAAAATAATTAAAACAGATTCGATCTCACAGTAATTGTCGAACCAAATCGTCAGTTGTCCCCTTGACTAGAAAAGCTTAACCATGCCTCATGAGAAAATCTCCCCGTTGGGGAATATTGTCGAACACCTGGCGTGTGTCAGAGGCCAGTCCAAAGAAAGGAAACTAGAACTAAACTAAAAAACTAAAACTAAAGCCCTCGATGTCCCTGCTACTCTACGTTATCCCTATTTAAGCAACAAGAGGAAGATGACTAAAGGCTATCTAGGTGGTCCCCACACATGTGGACAAAGCCCTCCAAGTACTTCTTGTTCCAAGTCTCTTTCCCGTAACTTTCTTTTAAGAGCCCAAATGACTAGATGCTTTCCACTAGCTTGTGGTCCCCCACCAATTCAAGGGCCCAAGAATTGAAACCCTTAGAAGTCTCCATATTTTCCATAAAGTCCCACCTTTTTGGTAGTTTTCTGCTTCATTCCTGAAATTAAGTCCAGATACCAAATGTGAGTAAATATTAACAATTAAGCAATATTTGGCAAGGATAAAAAGGGAGATTAATAATAAAATAACCAACAATTAACACCCTATCAGAGATCGATTTAATTTTATCTTTTCCTTTATTTATTGGTATTCGCATATTCCTTGGTTGCAGTGCTTATGATTGTTTAATTAATTGATTGTCTTGGATCCGGATAATTGGTTAATTTGATAATCTATTGTCAATTGGGACGTTAAATCCGTAATTGTTTAATTGTCTCAAACTAGTGATAACTGGCATGATTGGGTTTGTGTCAGGGGAATAAGCGGGCTAATCTAAAATAACCCTGGTAGTGCGTTATTTGGTTAGAATAGGGCTCCTCTAATACGTAAGGCAATTGGGGAATTAAATTCTATGGGCGTACCTAGGATTATTTCTCAATTAGAGCAGTGATTAACGGGCGTACCTTAATCATCGACACAGTAAGGAGGGGTTGACTGTCATCGCTTGTTTGGCAGTTATAACCTATTTATTAGTAAATAATTGGAATTGCCTTTGCTTATCGATGATCAATTAGGTGAACCATTGCTGAAGTTATTTCTTGGCTAGATCTTTAGTTATCATTCATTTGTGTTTAGTAAATTATTATTTAATTTTTAGTAGTTCATTGGATTTTATTTGCATTTATTTGATTGTCACTCTCCGCACAAAAACACCCCCTTGTCACTGTGAATTTGAAAAGAAACAATTACTCCCAGTCCCTGTGGATTCGACCCTGCTTACCGCTATCTACAGAAACCACTTTTAGTTTGAGCATGTTTTATTATTGCACAGGCTGACAACCTGTCAAAAACTTTAAAAGATTTGAATTTCCCCTTTTACATATTTGTCGTATATCTAAGCCTACTAATACAAAAGAACTGTCACTAACAAGTCGCAAAGAGACTTTTTTAATTAACCAACTAACTTAAGCAAAACAAGGATGAAATCCTTAAAATCAAATAACTTTAGATTAAGGCACATTTATATTGGCTCTCTGCAAGGCCTCCTTCTACGCTGATTTAACAGCAAAGACTCCCTATATATATATATATATATATATTACAGTAAAGACTTCCTTACATAATCAAAATCACAACACACTAGTCTAGACTCACCCTGTGCGATCTAGCCTCATTCCATAGAGACCGCATGAGATTCCCTATAATATTAATTATTCGGTAGCCTATGGGTCCAAGTTATTAAACCATTCCTTTCCTTTTTGCATTTCTGATGTGGGATAGGAGCCTCACAGAAATAGAAGAAAATGTTTTTTTTTTTTTTTGTATAGGGAGTAAATGATTTAACGTTTCATTGTCATAATGTGGCAAATCATTTCTAGAGTTAGTGTGGAAGCATCATATTTGAGTGTTCTTCGTTTCATGTGGTTCTAGTTCATACAAATTGAATATTTAAAACCTCCCTTGGTTCTTATTGTCACGTCAAGTTAATTCTAAACTAATTAACGTTGTCTTTGTGTCATTTAGCATTGACTGCTTTACTGCTCAGGTATCATTCGGAGTTCAATATCAATTGTAGTGAATTTCTTCTTGGAAGTCGTATTTGGTATTGTTATATCATTTTTCATTTTCATTTTTTAACCATATTATTCTTGACAATTGACAATAAATTCGAGTAGGGCTCGTAAGTTTTTAATTCTATCATACTAGGTGAATAACTTTATAGATGTGAGTACTTGTATATATGAATAATTTGGTTAAAAGTCATGAATTGTATGCAGCATAAGCATGGATACCTTAATGTGTGTGTGCGCGCTTATATATAATGTTTTTTTGGTCTTTGAAGTCTTAACCATTAAATTCAGAAATAAAATATGTAGTCACTATTAAATGAGCATTTCTTTTTTAAGTAACTTGAGAAAAATGAATCCAAGTCTTTGATTATTATCCAACACAAGAACCCTCGTTTCGGGATTTCAACATTCACAGCACACAAAAAGAAAAGGTAAAATCATGCATTAATACAATTCATTAGTAACTTAGACAAGGTACATGTCCTTATAAAAATAGAGACATCTGAGGAGCAAAAATCACCTATTTAAATCTAGCTATTGCTTTGTAAGACCACTGAACTTTGACATACTCAGACAAGGGTATATCAATTCTGCAATTAGACACCACACGCAAGTGCCAGCTTTATGGCCTGAGATATGAGAAGCCAGATTCAATGCTTCATCATACACAACTATACAACTGCATCACATTGAACCCTTTTGAGATTCTAACACTGTCTTTGCAGCTTCTTTGACCATTTGTCCTCTCACATAGTGTTTTCGACACACGGGCATGTACGCTTCAGCCCCAGCGATTAGTTCTGTTTCAGTCTCCTCTTGTCTTTCTCAATGTAAAGAAAGCTTGTCTACCACAGAGCTCACACCGAGCACTTAACTTGGTTACAGAGTCCGCAAGGGGTACAACTTGAAGCACGGGCCCAAAACTTCTCCTGAACAACAAAAGAGGGGAGGTCAGCAAAGGATGAAACTTCAAACCATCAGAAAATCAAATTTCAACATGTTTAAATAATACCCGAATCCATAAGAAAGGGAAAGCATCCGCCAAATCCATGTTGTCCATATCCAGATATCAAGCAGACCAGGTAACAACATTTCTTTATAAGAACTTCTCAAATACAAGATGCTCTTCAGAGAGACTACTGCACTTGAAATACATATCCATGAGAGCATTATTAACTACAAGGTTTTCACCATTTTGGCACTTGATCCACAGAGCATGGGCTTGCCTGCCCTGTTCTAGTATTCCTAAAGAAGCACAAGCCCTAAAGACTGATGCAAAGGTATAGTGGTCTGGCATCAAACTGTTTTTACTCATCTTATGGAACATGCTTGAGCCCACCTCTTCCAAACCTTTCTGCACATAGCCTGCAATCATCGAATTCCATGAGACCAAGCTTTTCATTTGTAACTTACCAAAAAGAATATGGTCTAGATTAAGATCTCCCGCCTTTGCATATAAAATCAACAATTTAATATTTAGATATTCATTGGGAAAACATCCACTGATTATCATTTGCCAGTGGATTTTTTCCCCCAAACTATAATCTTTCCTGAAGATACAGTCTTGCAAAAGAAGAGAATTTCTGATTCTACCTGAACCCCTGTGTGGCATAATATCCGAACAGCTTCCACTACTCTTCCTGAAAACAGAGATCCTTCAAACTCTCATCCAACTGAAAGGCAATCTCTCTAGTATTGGCCTGAAAACGGGGAATGTCATCAACGACGATTTAATTTGACCACAAGAACAACTCTCCTTCCCTTGTCCTTTGACGAGCGCTGGGTATCTATATAATAATTAAGCTAATTCCATGACCAAATTTTACACTTATAAAATCCTAAATACCCCACACGCGATTTTTCTCAGGTATACAAGTCGTGATTGAGTATCGGGTGTTAAGAGTTGAACCCACAGAAAAGAATGTCAATTACTGATGGTTTTTGAACTCCTTTTGATGATTGAATTATTAAACCTATAAAAATATGAAATTTTCACCATTAAAATCTATAGAAATGCAATTTTTGAGACTTAAACCATAAAATGCATAATTTCACTAGAAACTTTAACTATAAAAGTAAATAAGACATACCAAAACTAAATAATAAAACACACTAAAAACACATAAAATATGCATTTATCAAATTTCCTTACACTTAAACCATTACTTGTCCTCAAGCAATTAAGAATTACAATCCAACAATTGAAATTAAACATATGTGCAAAATTCAATTTCATTTTCTCAAAATAAGGTAAATAACCATTATGCAATCATTCAATTAAGTTTAAGTATTCATAATATCAAGTGAAGGAGAATATAATCACAATTTTAACTAGTTCAATTCAATTTCTCTTCCTTTTCCAATTTCACAAGCATATACTTCCTACAGTCAATAAAAATACTTTCTAAACCCATGATCACCTCATTTCTCAAGTTCAGAGAGGGATTATATTCATATAACATAGCTAAATGTCTATTCAAGTTGTGAAAGTGCCTTTTGGAGCGAAGATTGATATTTTTAGATGAACATCACTGATTAATCAACACTTCACATTCTCAAGTTGCCTTACATACTATTAATTTTAGTATCATTTTATGCAAAAATCGATATTTGTAAATGAAAACTCCCAATTGCTAAATACAAGAACCATTTGAGTAGAACAAATTTTATTTTATTTTTATTTTTCAATAAACAAGATAAAACTAATATCATTCCCTCGAAAGAATAATATGAGAAGAGTATTGCACTTATTGACCATATTTATCACTTAACTACTCTCGAAAGAATAATATGAGAAGAGTATTGTATTTATTGACTATATTTATCACTTAACTATGTAAAATCAAGTAAAAAGAAGAAATTTCATCAAAATTGTAAAATTTATGCATAATTTTCTCCACTTTACATGGTATGCTTTTCTATAAATACATAAATTATAATCACATAATAGTCATCTTCAAGTTAAATGAGAAAAGAAATTTTCAAACCACATACATTTATCTCAAAAGTAAAAGAAATTTGAGTTACTAATGGCATGGAACTTGTTGTCTTTAGATAATATTGAAATAATTTGAAACCTTTTGGGGTAATTTTACAATTTTGAACAAGATTTTCAAAAAAAAATTTGGCAGGGTTTCCCTTTATAAATGGATGAAACTCCGCGCCAACAAAGCCAAATTTGAAAAATTTCTTAGCACAATAACATTTCCAAGCATAAGTCCCATATTTTCAACCAACAAATCAATTACATATAGTACATATAATCTCAATTCTCCCATCTCCCCCATACTTAATATGCATATTGTTTTCAATGTATAAAAAGGAAAACCAAGATGAAGAAAGGAATACTCTCCTATTGATGTGATTGAACTGTGCAAATATGAATTTTCAAAAAATGTCATAAAGTGTATGATCCATTTGCTGCAATTCTACAAAAAGGAAACTTCATGAGTTTCATTTGTAACCATTAGTAATAGAAACCTAAGAATTGAAAATGAGAAACAAAGGTGATAACAAAGGCATTAATAAATATAAAATGGCAATACATAACTGTAATTCATAACTCTACGCCTTTGTTTTGGTGTTGTACCCACATAAAATACACAAGAAACTACTCAAGCTGCAATGAAATACTTCACTTCACGCATTTTGCCCTTCACATATTCAAAACTCTTTATCCAATCATGCTTTATATGAAGATTAAGCAACAAATTTCCATTTAAATGCATCATTTTCCTTTAATTAGATAATCTAGCCATTCTCTAAAGCTTACAAATTCAAATTCATGTGATTGAAGTGTGCAAATATGAATTTTCAAAAAATGTCATAAAGTGTATGATCCATTTGCTGCAATTCTACAAAAAGGAAACTTCATGAGTTTCATTTGTAACCATTAGTAATAGAAACCTAAGAATTGAAAATGAGAAACAAAGGTGATAACAAAGGCATTAATAAATATAAAATGGCAATACATAACTGTAATTCATAACTCTACGCCTCTGTTTTGGTGTTGTACCCATATAAAATACACAAGAAACTACTCAAGCTACAATGAAATACTTCACTTCATGCATTTTGCCCTTCACATATTCAAAATTCTTCATCCAATCATGCTTTATATGAAGATTAAGCAATAAATTTCCATTTAAGTGCATCATTTTCCTTTAATTAGATAATCTAGCCATTCTCTAATGCTTACAAATTCAAATTTTCGCTAAAATTCATTATATAATGAATGTATATATGCAAACATCATAAACAAGTAACATTTTAACAATTTGAACTATTCAATTATACTTAATAACATTCCAAGGCCAAGTACCACATTGACCATAAAATAAGAATATGCATAAAATTAAACATTGTATAGATCATCACATTTCCACATTTGATCATCTAAACATGCTTAAAAATGTTAAATAAATATAATAGAACCTATATGAATCAACAAATATCATCACAAATTCACCGTTCAAAGTGTGTCAATAAACTCAAAAAATATGCAAATGGTGAATTTTAAAATATCAAGTTAAGTTCAAGAAATTTGTCTCAAATTGGTAGAGTGATATTTGGTGATGTAAATGATGTAAAAACTCTATGAAAATCATCCCAATTGACCTCCAATTGATGGATTTAGAAATGAAGAACCCTAACCTTAATCCTCTTTAAAACCGATTTTTGAGGCATTTTTCTTGGATTTCAATCGATTAAAAAGGTTCTATGAGGTCAAATGATGTTTGGTTGATGATTTCTTGCAAAGAAATTGAGGAAAAGCGAGATTCGTGAAAGTGTGTAAATGTGAGAAAATACATGAGGTGAAAGAAAAGAAGAAGAAGGGAACAAGCCTGCGTTTTGTTTCTTTTTAAAACCATGCCAAAAAAATATGAGCAGAAATCATGGCCTTGAGCCTGAGTTTTCTAGGTGCGGGCTGAGAATAGGTCCCGTTTTGGACCTTGTGTTTTCAGTGTAATTGTTGCAGAAAGGAAAATGAGACCTCTGAAAACATGGGTTGAAGCCACGTTTTATTGATCCCGTGTTTTCTTGCTGTAATTTTCTACAGAAATTTATGAACTTTATAAAAATTGCACTCTTTACCCCCAATTGTTCAAAATTGTATTCTAGATCACTTTTTTGTCAAGATAACCTACTCTAACCTAATTTAAGGCAACATTTTAAAACTCGAACCACTAATTAAACCGGCGAAGTGTTCGGGTCAAGGTTCAACCGGTCGGACATGTTCAACCCTAGTTCAATGAATTTTTAAACAAAATAATTTATATAAATATATGTGCACAAAATAAAACATGCAATGTATTAATTTAAAACTTTATATGATGAAAAGTTTACTATTTTTGAATAACTTGGATTTTAAAAAATAAAAATTTTAAATTATAAGTTGAAACAAATAAATTTCATCTCGATTTCAATTATATCTACCAAAAAATAATCTTAAATCCAACTCAAAAATACCACAATATTTTGAAATTATACAAAATTCACGTCTATGAGAATTTAGACATTGTGAGTTTAAATTTTAATTTATGTTTTCGGGATTTAGAGATTGCAATTAAAAAAAAGAAAATTTGGAGTTTAAAGGAAGTCAAGAGAATCGAAAATAGAAATGTAAACTTGATAAGAAACAAAAAATGAGATAAAAGTGAGTGATTGTGGCATTTAATAATTAGTCTTTAGGGTTAAAAAAATATTTTTTTTAATTTTTCAATTTAATGGACAAAAACAAAATTAAAAGATAGAAGAAAACATCAATAAATAAAAACTAAAGAGGTTTGATTAAAAAGGGAGTGACAAAAGAAAAGAGGAGAGAAAGAGTTGAAGATTATAAAGAAAGAGTGATGAGAGGATGAGATTTTGTACGAAAAATTGAGAAAAGAAAGATAAATGTTTGTTTTATATAAATAAATTATCAATAAAGGCTAATATGATGGAATGGTGCAATGGTTACTACATTAGTCTTCCATCACAAAGGCCTTTGAGTTTGAACTTTGGTAGCTGTATTTTGCAAAACTTTAAAAAAAAAAAAAAAGAGGGAAAAGTTGAAAATCGGAAACCACCATTCAATCCGATTCACCGATTTTAATGGTTTTGATCAGTTTTTTGATAAAATCAACCCTAATATAGAACCGGATCGGTGTCATGACCGATTCACGATTCAACCGATCTAACCAGCAGATCCTGTCCGATTTTCAAAATATTGATTTAAGAGGAGGGAGAGCCAATGAAATTTTTCCATCGAAAGAAGCCACAATTAAGTGACAAGTTGAGAGGCAAGGATTAACCATCCTCACCACAACTTAAATTTTTTGGTGGCACCAACAATCCAAGACTGTTGGCTCACATTGGCTGTCTAACTCGTGTTGCCATCGATAGAGTGAGTGATGGAAATTAAGGTCATTCTACCAAAGCCAGTTGAGAGGAGGGATTGGAAGGCGCAAAAAGATGGTAGATAATTGATTCCAAACGCACTCACAAGTAATTGACTAGACAGTAGACAGAGGTGGAAACGTGTAAAGGTTTTGGAATCAAGTGACACTGATGACTGTTTGACTGTTCTCTTTCTTGTCTTTCCGATATGTATCCACTTGGAAATTTGTTGTTTTCATACTTTGTCCCAGCCTAAGAAAAAGATGTTAACAGCAAGTGATGTTCAAAAATGAAAGAAAAGAAAAAGAAAAAGTTAGTTGTAGTAGAATTCAAAATATAAAATAATCCACATTGTCTTTTTTATTAGTACTCTAAAAAAATATTTCAATAATTGCTTAAATTGGCAGAGATGGTAACGTTGGTATCATATCTTTCTATCAACCCAAATTCGAACCTCTCCTGGAACATCCGTCCATTGCATAGGGCTTTGCTTGTGCGCACTCTCGAGTAGAAAAAAAAGAAGAAGATAGTGGAGCAAGTGATAACATATAGTTTGGTGCAATCTATTGGAAGAATTAAAAAAAAAAGAGTGTTTCAGACTACTTTCAAATCCTTCCATAAAATGCATCAGAAAGAAAGTTTAAGCCAATCCTTTTTTCCAAAACAAAAATAAACTGAAAAATTTTTAAGCTTCTTCTATGGATCGAAACCCAGAAAAGGAAAAGAAGTTGAGTTTTACTGGCATATCATTTCAAACAAAATATATGTCATTTGCTTTGTACGTTAAACCTTTACCATTCAAGGGTTCATGACATCCCAATTCTTTTTCTTTGTTTTTGAAGTCCCAATTCTCTCTTTGTGGTATGGTTTTGGGCAGTGGACCAAAATGATCCTTTTGTTCTGCCAAAAACAAATTTAATCCCTTTTACTCGAAAATGATCCAATGTCGCTCCCTTATAATTTCATCAAAACTAAATTGAAGATTCACTTAATCACAATGGGCTTTTTAGTATTGTACCCAACTAAATATTTTGCAATTTTCACCATTTATGGTAAAATAAATTCCCTTATAATATTTTTTTTATTTAAAGGTGATCATTGAATAGCTTTTTAGAGGTGCTAAAAAATTGCCTAATTTCGTGCATTATAATAACATTTAAAATTTTAATGTTGTTGCGGAAATCCATTATTTGACAATAGAAAAAACAATGTGATGTTTAGGCACCATTCTGAAAGAAATTCGTGTTTCTAATATTATTTATAATAATTGAATTATAGCTGATCTATTTAGTGATTTAATTAAGTTTGGATTTTTCATGCACCATGGTTAATACATTAGAATTTTGTCTTACAATTAAAAAAAATTAAATGATAGTGGGATGCTTATAATTGCCTCCAAATCCTACATTAACGTCTCCGCTCTCCTTTATCTATCCTAGCATTAGTTAATATAGTAAAGGTCATACAATTTCGAGGACCATAGTGATTAATTTTCTAAATACTAGGGGCCAAAAAAAGTTTTTTTGCGTGAAATAAAAAAAAATCATTTTAACCCACATCCTAATCACTGAGCAACAAAATTGCAACTATTCCTTTCTGAATTCAAAGACTAGTCTATTTTCCATGTGAAACAGTAAGAACCAAAATGTCGTTTTAGATGACTATCTTTTCCTTGCACACCCTAATCCGATTACAAGTTTACAACAATTTCAAAGAAGCCTTTGTCGTAAGCGGAGTCAAGGACCCATCTTAAAGTGATAAACTGATAATCCATCTTTTTGAATAAACAACTCAAAAGTGAATTAAAAAATGATTAAAGGTAAAGGGTTGCTGCTTATGCTTCTCAATCATGGCATGCAGTGACTGGCATTTGAGGTGTCCACGCATTGTCAGGCTTTATCACATCAATCTAACTTACCATTTTGAAAAGAAAAAAAAATATAAAACAAATATGACAAAGAAATTCAATTTAATTCGTATGATGTTTTACTAGTCATCTAAGTCTGTGATTTGAGTCACCGATGAACAGGTGAAATCCCACGCTTGATCTTTGTCAAAAAGAAAAGAATAAAAGCAAAATAAAAAGGTAAAACAATTATTAAATATTTAATAAGACTTTCTGGCTCATGTCCACAAGGCATTTGTGTCCAAAAATATCCGCGCACAATTTTTGGTACCTAGTGTGATAAGTGACGCGTTTTTGCTAGGGACAACTTGAGAGTCTGAGACCCCTTACGAGGAAATGGATGTCTTTTGACTGTAGTTTATTTTGAAGTTATGAGAAATAAAAAGCTACAGTTTTCTCAGATATTCTACGATTGCAATAGCAAAATCTCACCAAACTACTCCACCACATGCAGATTTCCATATCTAGAAAATGGTGGATTATTGTGTAAGTGTGTTTGGATAGTATAATATTTGAAATAACTTTTTGAAAAAATTATTATAATTTTTTTTGATGTGATATATTTAAGATAAAAAAATAATTGAAAAATATGTTAATAATGTAAATAAATAAATTTGTACAAATAATATACTATCTTAAATAAGGGTTGCAAATAAGTCGAATTTTGGCTTAATAGAATCGAATCTCGATTTAGTTTTATTAAACTCGAGGTCGAGATTGACCTCGACGAACTGTAAATGTAAAATTTGAGTTCGAGCTCGAGCTTTAAAAAAGTAAAATATTATTTTATTTATTCAATTCGTTCGTATCTCCCGAAGAAGGCTGAAACAATTGTTTGGACCTCGATTCGTTTGAACTAATTCGAAGAAGCCTGAGACAACTGTTTGGATTGATTCTGGTGTATCCACACACAACTCGCAATCGCATGAAATTTGTGAGCACGAAACTTCCGCAAATGCTTCTCGTGCTGAGAGTGGGGTTTGTTACAAATTTTATCGCTTTGAGGGACCTAAGCTTTACCATAAATTTGATAGGCAGCAGTCAATTTCCAATTGCTGTCATTTGTGCACTTGACGACTTGTAGGCAGCCCACTAATTTGTGTACTCGCTTTGAGGGACTCAATTGCATGAAATTCGAGAGCGCGAAACTTCCGCCAATGCTTCCCGTCCTGGGAGTAGGGACCTAAGCTTTACTATAAATTTGTTACGAAGCAGTCAATTTCAAATTGTTATCTTCTGCGTACTTGACTTGTAGGGCAGCCCATTAATTTTGTCGAAGAATTATTGTCCTTTCTGTTATCTATGTTTGGACAGGTAAATGAATTGGGTGGATGTTCGGTTCTAACTTTTTTTTTATCGGTTTAACCAGTCAGTTCATCGGTTCAATGATTTTTTTAATTTTGTTAATAATAAAAAATAGCTAATAATGAGGAAGTTTGAAATAAATGCAAAAGCCCTGAATTTCTGAAATATCTTTTACACAATGTCTAGCAATTTTCAATGCATCAACCAAAGAAATGAAAATGTTTTTCGTTTAGCAATATTAAGGATCAAAACAAATATAAATTTATCTACCCAATATCTCAAATTAATGGAAAAAGAAGATTCTGACTTTCCCAAGTCAAGAACAAATCAAATAAGGTTTGTAAAATCAACTCCCATAATGAAAAATAACAAAAAAGAAAGAAAAGTAGAACAACCATGTACTGAAGATATATGCGTCCTTTATAATTGATATTTATATTGCCCATTATCATCTTCTTCACAACCAATTGGCCTTCTATGGTGCAAAAAACAAAAGTTTGTAATGTACATCTTTACTAACTTTATCATAATTTTCACCGTCTAAATAATAAAATTAAAAAAAATGATAAAAGGGCAAAAATGAGGAGTAGGAGAAGAAACTAGAAGGACGGCTGACGCATGAATAAGGTGGGAAGAGGGATCTAGGCCATGTTCGAAAGTGAGTTTTTGCAAACTTTGAGTTATACTAATTTTTTAATAATTTTAATTACAATAAATTTAAAAAAATTTTAAACTACGCACTTTAAAATACTTAAAATACATTAAAAAAAATTTCTTTTCCTCTTTTCTTCTTCCACCTCAAGCCGCCACCACCTCCTCTACCGGCTAAGATCATATGCCCCGGTTCTGGTGCAGGCAGCCTCTTCCTGTGCTGGCCACAACTCTTTTTTTTTTTTTTTTTTTTCCTTCCTGCGCTGGCCACAACTCAACTTCTTGTGGCTGGCGCAAGAAGAGGTTGCTGGCCGGCGCAGGTGATGTTTTACAAGTCACCTACATCTGCGATTTGAGTCACTGATGAACAGGTGAAATCTCACGCTTGATCTTTTTCGAAAGAAAAAGAATAAAAGCAAAATAAAAAGGTAAAATAATTATTAAATATTTAATAAGACTTTCTGGCTTGTGTCCAAAAATGTCCACAGACAATTTCTAGGTACCATGTCTGATAAGTAACGCGTTTTTGCTGAGGACAAGCTAAGAGTCTGAGATCCCTTACGAAGAAATGGATGTCTTTTGACTGTGATTTATCTTAAAGTTATGAGAAATAAAAATGCTACAGCTTTCTTAGATATTCTCCGATTGCAACAGCGAAGTCTTACCAAACTACTCCACCACTTGTAGATTTCCATATCTAGAAAATGGTGGATTATTTTGTACTAATTATTGGCTTCCTCTGGAGCTTCCTCAAGTATTTCAAATAATAGATTCACCATTCAATAGACGAAGTAAAATCTTGAGTAGTAGCAGGTAGAGCAGTCTAAGTATGTTTTTCCAGCGTACACCCGCGTTAGCAACAATTTAACAATTTAAGCACTAGCTTCTTTCATTTCCTAAAGAAAATGTTTATGAGGCTGACGAAGTTCCATGTAAAGTAGTTTGCCCTCGGCATCCACGGAAGAGGCACTTGACTATTAAGTACTTCCTTCGTTCTATTGAAAATGTCATATTTTTTATTTTAGGATATTTTAAAATATTTATCATGTTGAAAAAGTCAAAATACCTTTTAGTCTTTTTTTTTAATATAATCCTTCTTTTTAATCATATGCATGTTACCATTCAAATTTAAAATTTGAATTTGTACGGGTTGAATTGAAAAAAAAAAAGTACAACCATCATAATCAAACTACTATTCTTAAAAAGATGGATTCTCCGAACATGACTAAATAATTGAAATAGAGGGAATATCCAATATTTCCATCTTGGAAAATACTTGTTTGGTTTGTTTGAATAGTGAACTTATCCCAAATAATATTTTCGCTTGCATCATAATCACCTTTTTATATTTCCAATCACCTTTTTATCTCGGATACATCACATTACAAAAAGTATTACAGTAATTATTTCAAATAATATTTCAAATAATACCCTGTCAAATAATACTATAGTAATGCCAGCGTGGGAGAGAGATTGGAAAGTGGAAAAAGACGGTAGTCTGTTGAAGCGGAAATTTGCAAAGGTTTTGGAATCAAGTGGCATTGATGGATGAATGGGATAAAAAGCAACTAATATTGGACTGTTTTCCCTATTGTCTTTTTGATACGTATTCGCTTGGAAATTTCTTATTTTCATACTTTATCCCCACCCCACATGAGAAAAGATGTTAACAGCAAAGGATGTCCAAAAAATGAAAGAAAAGCGGAATGTAGAATATAAAATGAAAATGGCTTTCTTACTCTTAATTTAAGATACGAGACAAATAAATAAGTAAACATTAAATTCCTATTTAAAAAATAATTAATTACAAAATCCAAACAATAAGCGTATCATATTTATTTAGATTTACATGTTTGGATTGCAAATTTTCTCAAAAAATTATTACGTTTTTCGTGATCACATTTTTCAATCACTTTTCTACCTCATATATATCAAAAATTGTGTCTCACTTTGGTCTTTAAATGTACAAAATCTGTCATTTTAATTCCTAAATTATAAAATCTCCAATTTTAATCCCTAAAAAATGATATTTGTCTCACTTAAATATAAACTCTGTCTCACTTTTGTCATCAATTTTAGCTAAGTGGGACA
Source organism: Coffea canephora (assembly GCA_036785865.1). NCBI lineage: Eukaryota > Viridiplantae > Streptophyta > Magnoliopsida > Gentianales > Rubiaceae > Coffea > Coffea canephora. The sequence continues at coordinate 4,219,658 of CM071917.1, read as the reverse complement.
TAATTTTTATTCTAAGGATTAAAATGTCTCATTTTAAAGTTTAGGAATCAAAGTAAAAATCTGAGCATGGGTAAAAGGTGAAAAGTGGAATTAACCCTACACGAACGGGCGGAATGTGTTTTATTTTATATTAATATTAGAATAAAAGCACAGCAGTTTGACGCGGTCATAAGAAAAAATCCAAACTGTTTTCTGATGTTCTTGTTTAGCATCCAGCAGTGATTTTCATTCAATTTTGACCACCCACCCTATATTTTTGTATTCGTTTCGAGGTAAAGAACTAGTAATGATATAGGCAAACAAAATTCCCAACCTTTTTCCTTTCTTTTGCTGGAAAAAATGCAACAATTTTGTTTTTTTTAAAAAGGACTGAAATACATTGTCAAGTTAGAAGTGCAGAAAGTGCACTTCATTTATAAGTTTTGTGGAGCCAAGAATTTCAGAAGAAGATAAGGCCCATATACAAAGTTACAAAAGAACACAACGGAGACATACAGAAACAGAATATTTTCTTAATGATTGTTTCCAACTCCTAAAGACAGCTCAACAATTAGTGTCCCATTTGTAATTCTTGACAAATGATAAATAAAAATACTTTATAGTTTTTTCAATCTGTTCCCCACAAGATAATCATATCAAGAAAGGGGGAGAGCGGAACGTGAAAGCTTAAAATTATCACACATCGCCTGAATGGTGTATATTTTTGCAGAAAAAAAATGAGAATTTGATTTAAATAATTGTTTTCAAGGCTTTTCTGAAAACTATTATATTTTAGCACCTTTATTAATAAATAAATTCGTGAGAAAATAGGTAGTAGATTAACGTGTTCAAAATTTTATTATGAAGCATGTTTATGAATACCATGACCTAGACAAATTTCTTATACTTTAAACGCATGTCACGATGAGAAATAGATTCATTCCATTCCTCGATGATTTAGTGCACATTTTTTACAGTCTTTTCAACCTTTGTCCACACATTGTAAAGTTTTACCACATTAATATAACTTACTAGTCATCTACAGCTGGGATCAAAGAATCAGCCGTGGATAAGAGAAATCCCATGTACACTTGATCTTTTATGAAAAAATAAAATAAAAAGGTAAAATAATGATTAAATATTTACTAAGACTTTCTTACTAGTGCCTGAAAGGCACTAATTCAGGCACTGGTTAATCAATTCCCACGTCTTTGGTTTTGAAAAAGGTAAAATTAATCCAAATTCTTCTAAATGCAAGAAGATTGGAAAATATTTTGTGATTATAAGCATTATTAAAATCTTAAAGAACCCACTCACTACCATTAAACAAACCCTAAAAATATCCTAAAAATAACTCTCTTTGGTGATATGATAGGTAACGCGTTTTTACAACGGACAAGTTGAGACCGTCCTTCTGAGTAAATGGATGTCTTTGAATCTGAAAGTTCAGAGCAGCTTCCTTTCCTCGAGCATTTCAAATAGTACTTAATAGATTCACTATTAATTCAATAGACGAATTAGAGATTTTTCGATTTCGCTTAAATCTTTGAGTAGTTGGTAGAGCAGTCTATTCCTTGGTATGGAATCCAATTACCAAATACCCCTTCAATTGCAAATACTCAATGTAAGAAACGTTTGAGTAGTTGGTGGAGCAGTCTATTCCTTGGTACAACATTTTACTAAATAGCATTTTATAAGCCATTAGAGAAAGTGAAATAGCATTTTTACTAAATGATTATAGGTGAAATAGCATTTTTACCGAATAATTAAAGGTGAAATAGCATTTTTACCGAATAATTAAAGGTGAAATAGCATTTTTTTCGTGTGTAAATTTAAAATTTCATTTTGAAAGGTAGGAAAGGAGGCTAAAACTTGTCATAAATTGGTAATGCTAAAAAATGAGCAAGTTAACAAACTACGAGAAAATAAAATAATAAGATAAAACCAATAAATAATAATAATAATGAAACAAAAGTAGTTGATATTATGACAAAATGAAAAATCTGAAAAAAAAATTAAGGAGGATATCTATCTATGTCAAAAGTGCATCAAATGTTTGTTAAAGCTAAAAAATTTTCACCATATACAAGGCTTCAGCAATATTAATGCATGAAAGTTTCTAACAATGAGTTCAATAATCAAACATAGGACTCAAATTTCTTCTAAATGGGTGGAGAAAGAAAAGATGATTGGGAAAGACCATTCTAAATGGATCAATTAGATTTGATGAGTTACTCAATAATACCCATTTAATATTATTAGATAATCAATTTATATCCACATGCAAAAATTTAAGATATTCATATCTATTTATTTATGGGCAAACATGGATAAATTTAGTTAAAAGAGTAGTTGGTAGAGCAGTCTTTTTCTTGGTACAACATTTTACTAAATAGCATTTTATAAGCTATTAGAGAAAGTGAAATGGCGTAATTTTACTGAATAATTAAAGGTGAAATAGCATTTTTACTATATAAAGGAAATCAAATATGAAGATGCACAAATAAACGTCCTGCCAATCAATAGTTCCCTGTGGCCCAATTTGAAATTTTGAAAGCAAAAAAAAAAAGGCTAAACAAATCAACTGAAAGGTATCTATACACATATATAAGAAGCAGTTTCGGTTTACTCTTTGATGCACTTTTCGGCTTCCATTTTCATCTGCTTCGTTGGTAACAAAAACTTTAAAATGTAGAGATATGTATGTTATTATGCAGAGGGAAGCACCATTTATTCCTTTGCTCTAGAAAATTTAGCATCTCATATAGATTGACGGTAGTTTCATGTTCATCTTATTGTGCAGAGGGAAGCATCATTTGGTCCTTTGCTCTAGAAAATTCATCATCTCATATATAGATAGAGATTGGCGGTTGTTTCATGTCCTAGCCCATTAATATCCTAGGGATATGTATCATTATGCAGAGGGAAGCACCATTTGTTCCCTTGCTCTAGAAAATTTATCATCTCATCTCATATAGCTATAGAATTGGCGGTAGTTTCATGTCATAATCCATTAATATCCTAGGGATATGCATCTTATATTATTATGCAGAGGCAAGTATCATTTGTTCCATAAGCCACGACAGCAATGTAGCAATCAAGCAACATAATGACTCTATTGCCCTTCCACGTGCTTGGTTTTTGTGCAACCAAAGGATCACAGTCATGGGTACAATTGCACATCTCATATCAGAACGATGAACTCCTGCAACTCATCTCACACTCGGGAAGTTCAACTCAAGGCAGGGCATTGTTTTTGTGCGTTTTGGTTTTGCGACGTCTGGTTTTTGTTTGTGCGAAAGAAAGTAACCCTTTGAAACAATATATAAACGTTGTTTCTGGTTTCTCTGTTCTCCATCTTCTATCTTTTTCATCGTCTTGCATTTTCTTCTTTGCAGCTCTTAAACAGTATGTATTTTTTTTCTTTCGTCGAATTCTAGCTTCGTTTGCTGCTTTTTATCCCTGTTATGTTTAGTATTTCTTATCCCTGCAGAGTTTCCTGCTTCCTGTTTCTCATCTCTCCAACTTCATTAGCTGCTCCTTATCCGTGCAAGTTTCCTCAGTAATTTCAGGTTCCGTTCCATGCTTTCTTATTAATATCACGACTCTTTTATGGTTTGTTAAGAGTACCGTTGTGTAGTTTTTATACACATGTTTGTTTTCCTTGTTCTGCTGTTTATTGAATGTCTTATTGGTTTTGAATTGCTATATATTGCACTTTTGTTTATTGGCTATTTGATTCTTGTTATCTAATAAAATGAGTCTGTCGAAGTTTGTTCTTGATTCTACTGATTCAATAACTAAAAAAAAAAGCCAACGTAATAAAAAGTTAAGAGAGCAATATGCTGCACTCTCTGCTCAAGAAAAGGAGATTCGTTTGGCCAAACAGAGAGAAGCATACCAAAGAAGGAAATTAAATAAATTTTTAGCGCTTCCTGCTCACGAACAATTGAAACAAGCTGAAAAATCAGTTATTGGGGAGACTTTTCGCGTTCACTGTAACCAAGCAAAGGTTGAAGACGAACAAGACCGTCTAGCAAAAAAGAGGGAAATGCGTCGACAGAAACAGAGAGAGGCTTATCACAAGAAAAAATTACGCCTATCTTTTGGTACTCATACATCGAAAGATACTGAAGAAATTGTCGATACTGCTCCTGCTACTGCATTAACTGCTACCATGAGTACCAATTGCCTGTCGAGTGAAGATCTAGAAAATCTTCAAAAAATGGAGAGTGCCACTTCTACTGCAGACAACATATTATCTGCTAAAGTACCCTCTCCAGAAAATCTCCAAAAAATGGAAAGTGTCCTTCCTGCTGCAAACAGCATTTTATTTGCTGAAGTACCATCTAATTCTGGATTAGTTATTGAAAAGCCAGTTGACACTAATGCAAAAGGTATATTATTTATATACAAATGAACGTCTAATCCATGCTTCGGATTCTATAATATTATTATTATCTCTTACTTTTTCTCAATTCTACATTGCTGACTCCTGATTAGTATTCTCAGAGACGAATCTATCCCAGTCAAACAACAATGACAAATGTAAAAAACACGTCACTGTTTTCTCAAGTTATGACAAAGGTATTAATTATTTTTACATTTCACGATTTAAGCTTTTAATATTCATTACATTTCTACTATCCACTATAAACATGTGATGATTTATAATTAGGATGCTCCTCAAATACGAAGTCCAGTGATAAGTATATATGCTTTGGAAACTCTGCTACTCATTGTTTAGGTTAGTTAGTCTCTTCTATTGTTTATGTTTTTTTTTCCATATGTGATCTACCATTTAATCTATTTACATTGAATATTAATCTTTATCTATTTTCTATATACGAATATCAGATGAACGTCAGCTATGCTCTGGTTGTTATAATTTTCTATCTCAAAGCCTGCAGGAATTATCAGGTTCCACATATTTAATTATTTGACTAAGCCTATTTACAAAACACTATGATTTCAGACATGATTTAATCATTTTTTCTACACATACTCTTAATAGAGCAATCAGCACCCTTATCTGCGATACCTCCTACAACTGCACCAGATAATGCTAAGACATCCAATACAGCTACACAAGACAATGGCCAGCAGACTAAAAGTCAAGGTACTATACTCTTCTCTTACTTAAACATAAACTTCTCACTGCAAATATTTTGAATCTTCACCTTCCTTAATCGCGTATACAATTATTCATCATTTCATTTTTTTGGATTAGTTATTAAGCTATCTTTTTTTAATACAGCTAGAAATTCTTCACGGCATTGTTCGGTCAAACGCTCTAGGAAAAAAGCAGCTCCAGCGAAAGGTTCTGAACACTTTTTTCTCACTCATTGCACCAAAAGACCCCTAAAATTTCCCCCTTCGATATTTTGCCACTACCTGTATGATTGATTAATATCTTGCTCTATTGCGAACTAGATCAACACTCAATATAACAATCTATCATTTTTATTCATAGGTAATACAGTCCTACAAGGAATTGACGCACTTAATTGCATACCTCACAAGTCAAATAAGTTACCTCGGAAGGAAGATTGTCAATATTGTCATGCAAAAAAGTTCCATTCTGAAACAACTAATTTTTGCTGCTCTGATGGTTCAATTGTTCTCCATGACAATAAATTGCCCAGTGTTCTTGTTGAACTATTCACTGCTCAAACAGAAGAAGCGATTTGTTTCCGTACATATGTTAGAACATATAACAATATGTTTGCTTTCACTTCATTTGGTGTTCACTACGACAAGGCGCTCTGCAAAAGGAACAATGGGATCTACACTTTCAAAATTCAAGGACAGACTTACCATTTTATTAATCAACTGATTCCTCATCATGGTCCAGGAATGTATCTCCAACTTTACTTCCATGACACGGATCATGAGCTACAGAATAGAATGGCCACGTCAGACAGATTAACTGAAAGCCTTGTGATCAAAATTATGGAAGTTATGAAGACAAATCCTTATGCTTGCTTTTTTCGTAGTTTACGAAACGTACCTCAGCTGGATTCTTATCAAATAGTCTTGAAATCTCACACTGATAATGATCAACGTGTATTTAACCAGCCAACAGCTTCCCAAATTACAGCTCTTTGGGTTGAAGGGGAAAATTCAGCAAACATCTATTCTAGGCATATACAAATATATACCAAAGAGGGTTATACTCATCGAATTCAATATTATTATGGATGCTATGATCCTCTGCAGTACCCGCTCTTGTTCCCATTAGGAGAAACTGGTTGACATCCAGGAATTAAAAGATCAGAGAAAGTCAATCCAAAAAAAACAAAGAGAGCAACAAAAAAACAACAGACTTCAGCAACATTGTCTAATTTTTGTTCTGCTCAAGAAATGATTGACAAGGAAGAGGAAGGTCAGACTATCTATATGCATTTTTTATATATATAGATAGAAATAGAAACAATAATAATTCCATATTTACATCACTTTTCTTAATGGTTATTTTATGTACAGCTATTCAAGGATGCGAGAACTCAAAGGAATATGTATCAATGAGAGAATACTATGCTTACAAAATGCAAATCAGATACCAGTGCACACCTAACATTCTCAACACTGGAAGACTATTTCAACAATTTGTAGTTGAGATGTATGTAAAGATTGAGACTCAGCGGTTAGATTTCTACAGAAGCAGACAGCAATTAATACGCAGGGAACAATTACAAGGACTCATGGATAGTGTTGTTCAAGGACAATCTCGCGGAGCACAGATTGGCCAAAAAGTTATCCTTCCAGCTTCGTTTATTGGGGGTCCAAGAGATATGAAAAGGCGATATGTAGATGCAATGGCTCTTGTACAAAAATCTGGCCGACCTGATATATTTATTACAATGACTTGTAACCCTGCTTGGCCAGAGATAAAAGAAGCCATGTTACTTACAGATGAAGCTCACAACCGACCAGATCTCCTATCAAGAGTGTTTCATGCAAAGGTCAACATTTTAAAGGAAGATTTATTCAAAAAGCATATATTTGGAGATGTAGCAGCATATACTTATGTTGTGGAATTCCAGAAACGTGGGCTACCGCATATTCATATGCTTATTATTCTGCAGCCGAGATCAAAATTATATTTGACAGAATCCTATGATCGAATTGTGTCTGCTGAAATACCAGATGAACAAGCAAATAAACATCTATTTGATATGGTTCGAAAGCACATGATGCATGGCCCATGCGGATCAAAAAATCCAAAGAACGTGTGTATGCAAGGCTCATTTATGAGAAGGTGCAGAAATAACTATCCCAAGAAATGGACTAGCAGAACAACTCATGGAAACAACACCTATCCAGCTTATAGACAAAGAAATGATGGCAAGAAAATCATTGTCCGTGGACAAGAACTTGATAACAGGTGGGTAGTTCCATACAACCCCTATTTACTTGCGAAATTCAATTGTCATATCAATGTTGAAATATGTTCTACTGTTAAAGCTGTTAAATATATCTATAAATATATCTACAAAGGACATGATAAGATACATTTTCAGGTTAACAATGATAATGAACCAATAGCTAATAACCAACCAACTCAGATTGATGAAATTACAGAATATCAATCAGCTAGATGGGTATGCCCAGTTGAAGCTATATGGCGTATTTATAGATTTTTGTTATCTGAAATGCATCCTGCAGTTATTCATCTTCAGCTACACCTTGAGAATTTTTAGTGCATGACTTTTAATGAAAAGGAAGATTTACGAGATCTTTTGCAAAATTCTTTCAGGAAAAGAACAATGCTAACAGAATTTTTTCGCATGAACTGATCCATTAGCTAAGCAGCTAAAATGTACATACAAAGAGTTTCCAGAGCATTTTGTATGGTATCCTGGAAAAAAATATTGGGCAGTAAGACAACAAAAAGACAGCATTGGTAGGATAGTTAGTGCCAGCCCAACGGAGGGTGAACGCTACTTTCTTAGACTGTTGCTTACTCATGTCAAAGCACCAACATCTTTTGATGACTTGAAGATAGTAAATGGAGTTCATGTTAGTACGTATTGACAAGCAGCTATCCTGAGAAGTTATTTTGAATCAGATGATTCACAAGAACAATGTATGGAAGAAGCTGCTACATATCATATGCCATACAGTCTAAGGAGATTATTTGCAACTTTATTAGTTTATTTCCCACCGGTAAATCCTCCAGCTTTATGGAACAAATTTGAACAGGCAATGTCTGAAGACTACAATAGGACATCTACTTTACCTCCTGAACAGATTCAACTTGAGGTACTACACCAAATCAGCAACTTTTTGGATTCAATGGGAAAAGACATAAACAGCTTTTCCTTGGTCTCTACGACATTGAGATTCCGAGATAGATACACAAATACAAGAGACACCTTAAGTGAACTCAATATTCAGGTATCAGAAGCAGATTTATTAGCCATTACACAGCTAAATGCAGAACAAAAAACTGCTTTTCACCACATAATGGATGCTATCTTTGTCAAACAAAAGGGATGCTTTTTTATTGATGGCCCTGGAGGCACTGGAAAAACATTTCTATACAAAGCTTTGCTAGCTGAAATAAGATCAAAGGGTTATATAGCTCTTGCAACTGCATCATGTGGAGTTGCAGCATCTATCTTACCCGAAGGACGAACAGCTCACTCGCGCTTCAAAATCCCTATAGATATGAATCCAGCTAACATGTGTAAAGTTAGCAAACAAAGTGCTTTAGCAAATTTAATTCGTCAGGCAAAATTAATTCTTTGGGATGAAGCACCAATGACTCATCGACATGGAATCGAAGGAGTTGATAAGCTTCTAAGAGATCTCATGGACTCCACAGAATTATTTGGAGGAAAAGTTATTGTATTCGGCGGCGATTTCAGACAGGTCTTACCCGTAGTCACAAAAGGAATCAAAACAGATTTTATTGAAGCAAGTATCATTAGTTCCTATATCTGGCCACAACTCACGAAGCTTCATCTCAGCCAAAATATGAGAGCTATAGCTGATCCACAGTTTACTGCTTATCTCCTTCGAATTGGAAATGGAACGGAGCCACTGATCGATGATACCAACATTCACGTGCCAGACCACCTTCTCATACCCTATACTAATGAAGATGAGTCCATCAATATACTCATAAATTCTGTTTTTCCAGATCTTACAGCTTTTACTAATGAAAACTTTTCTTTGATAAATCGAGCAATACTTACAACTAAAAATGAATTTGTTGATGAACTAAATAACATCCTTATACAGAACTTTCTTGGACAAGCACATGAATATATAAGTCGAGATAAATCCATTATAGAATCAGAACAAGCAGTCTTAGAAGATTTCCTTAATAGTTTAACTCCAAATGGTTTCCCACCTCATAAAATTATCCTGAAACCAAATACACCAATAATTCTACTAAGAAATATTGATCCTCCAGAAGGTCTCTGCAATGGCACCAGGCTTATATGTAAATGTTTAACACAAAATATTATACATGCTACTATTAGTTGTGGTGAATTTACTGGTAAAGAGGCGTTTCTTCATAGAATCTGTTTTCGAAGAGATAATGATGTTGATTGCCCTGTTTCTTTTGAAAGAATTCAGTTTCCTGTTCGTTTGTGTTTCACAATGACTATTAATAAAGCTCAAGGTCAAACTTTGGATTATGTTGGATTATACTTACGTGAACCGGTATTTTCTCATGGACAATTTTATGTAGCAATGTCTAGAGCTAAAAATAGTACATCTATTAAAATACTAATTAGACCCCCTAATTTCAATACTGAATCATACAATGTCACACAAAATATAGTATACAGAGATGTTTTAGACATAGCAAATAACTAGATCTATTACCATTCGTACATTACTCCTGTTGATTTAATAAAAACTGAACATAGCTCCATATGATGAATATCCTGTTTCATACTAATTTATAGCTTTAACTCTTTACATCATTCCTTTGCAGCATCTGTTAACTGACAGGCATTATTCAGGAACTTTCTTTTTCACTCATGGAAAGGAATATCAGCAAACTCAATAAAATTGTACCCAATATGCAACACTGGACAGCTATAGTTCAAGTGTTTGACAAACAAAAAGTCCAAATATCAAAGGCTGGAAACAAATACAAAAAGTTAGTTCTGGTTGACGATGAGGTATGATTAGCTTCTCTTTTATATATATCTACATAACAAACAACTAATTATAATTGCTTTTTTTTGACCATGGAAAACAAACTTCCTCTCAGGGAAACAAGGTCGATGCCATCATCTGCAAATCTGACATACAGTTCTTCAAAGATCATTTCCATCTTTACAAAAGGTACATGATATCAAATGCACGAGTGGAGCGAACACAGTTAGAATACCAAACTCATGAGAACCAGTGTAACTGGATAATCGATAACTCTACTGTTGTTGAGGCTATCCAAGAACCAAACCCTCCGCAGCTTCCTCTCACAATCAACTTCACTCCTTTCAAGAAATTCCACCAACATATAGATGATAACAACGAAATAGGTACACCACTTCAACAAAAAATTATAATTCTATATTAAATTTGTTGTAATAATCTAAATATATATAACTCTTCTCCAATTAGATGTCCTAGGTGTTGTCAGTGAAGTTCATCTTCGTACCTACAAAGGAACAACACCAAAGAGAGAAATCATACTTATCGATCAAAGGTAACAATCACATCTATCAGATCTCACATCAGACTTATTTTAGCATATTCCTTAATTCTGTCAAATAAATAAACAGTTTAATGCCTGTAATCTTGACGCTCTGGGAGATCATGAAATTGATGAAGGCCAAACTTTAACCAACATGGTGCAGAATATGCCTTTCATTGCTGCTCTACGACTCAAAATGACTTCTTATCATAGTAAGTACCTACCTACATTCTAATTACATTACCATATACAAATTAAATTGTACTTATAGATCCAGATATCTTCACCGCAGCTATGAATCTATCTAAGAAATTTGGCTCTAGCATTCTAATAAATCCACCAATCCAGCAAGCTTCTGAGATCAAAACATGGTAAATAATACCCTTATACTATAAAACTTTTCCAATCATTCACTACTTAATTACATTTGCATGAATAGCTTTTATCCTGACAAAAACATACTGTGCAGGACAACAAAAAATGAGTATCAAATCCGACATCTAATGGCTGACAAAGCATACAACGATCGATCAAGATTGCTACCATTACCAGATGCAGAGGAAATGACCACAATAAGAGACTACCTTCAATTTCCCTTAGTAAATTTCACTTACACAACTCCTTTCCACAAAACACACAGGTCAATCACTATATATCACAATAGAAAAAAAAATGAATAACCATGCATATATATGACAGCAAAAGGCTTATTGGATACAAGGAACTCCTAAACTGCTTGACCGAAGTCGAAAATTCTGGTACAACGCATGCCCCCGATGCTTCAAATCTGTGCGTTCTATTCCACAGTGGCCAATTGTCTGTGCATCTTGCAGCACACTCGTCCAAGTCAGCCCAAGGTATGATCGAAACCTCCACTTTAACAAAATATTTACAAGTTGTTATCTACTAAAAAAATTACATCACAACAATCTTCACTTGAAAATAGATGTCGATTGACTATGCAACTAGAGGATTACACTGGAAATATGACCCTGGATCTCTATGGAAATGATGCTTCTCAGTTGCTTCCTTTTACAATACAAGAAATTCAACAACAGGAGCAACAGGTGAGCATATATAAACTCAATACGTTCTAACCTCCTATTATTACACAAACACCTACATATACCTTACACTAATAAAAACTTATGATTCTCTTTACATTGTAGAACAAACTCAACTATCAAGCAATAGAAGACAGTATCAGCAGCAGCATAATAGTCTGCTTCATCAAAAAGACAGCTTCAAACTATGTCTCAGGAACCAACATGAAATACTCGGCTATCATAGTACACAAACTTCCTAACATCACCGATACTTCAGAAAGCAGCTCCAGCGCAATTAGTGGAGAAAAAAATACAACAAAAATGCTCGACTCTCCACCACAGCCAGAGACAACCGAAGTTGCACACACACCTGAATCTTCAGCAAATGTAGACAGCAACCTCCTCACCGCACTCAAACTGACAGAGAGCCCCATCAAAAAACAGCGCACCGAAACCTAGACAAAATAAGCTTAAAAAATACTTTTGAAACTATAAAAAGCTCCAAGAAGCTTTAGTTGTAAATATCTGTAAATACGTGTGAATGTCTATATAACAAATGCAATACAGCGACCTTTTGTAGAATACACTTATCACTCAGTTCCTCAATGCAATAACATAAAAAAAAACAATCCCTCGACGCCCGCGCATCGCGCGGGGACCACAACTAGTATAAAAATAGACAAATCAACTGAAAGCAGTAGTTTTTTTTTTTCTCCGTAACTGAAAGCAGTAGTTGATGAACCACTTTTTTCAAGAGGGAGAAAAGAAGGGAACGAGTGACGTTAAGCATGGGAATGCATGTGGAAGAGAAGATTCAGCTATCTTTTAACCCACCAAGGGAAGAAGCAGCTACGAACATATGAGATGCAGTGATAATTAAAATTGGGTACCCTTTCTTTCATGTCATGCGATGCAGTGATACAATTTCACTTGGTTGGGTGCTGACAGTGGGAATGTGGATCCTCTTACTTACACGTGTACCGTCTAAATACGTAGCAATAATTAAATAAAAGTTGGCTGGGAAGACCAAGTAAGAAAAACGCGTATATAGCAATGTAGTAGTAGTAGTAGCAGTCCTCAGTCACCGCTCCTTGCCCTTTGCATCAAACTTCAGTTTTCAACAAAACATCCTTTCCAAATCATTGCATTCCAATACTCCTTGTACCTCAAAAAAACCAAAGCAATGGCTGAATTGTTTGTTCCAAAGATAATAGATGAATTGGGTGATGTTGTCGTGAAGCAGATCGGGGAGAAGATTAACCTGGTGATGGGTGTTGAAAAGGAGGTGGCAAATATCAAAAGAAAGTTAGAAACGATTCAAAATGTGCTCCATGATGCAGAGAGACGAAGGCTGAAGGAGGAACCGGTCGGAAAGTGGCTAGAAGAGCTTGAAGACATAACATATGAGATGGATGACGTCCTGGACGAATGGAACATCAAGATTCAGAAACCAAAAAATGAGGGAACTCAACAGAATGCCAGAACGCAGCCTGCATTGTGGAGCAAGGTTCGTTCCTTCATCCCATCCCTTTGTTCTTGTCTCAAACAACTTCCTGTTCGTAGTGATATTGCTTCGAAAATAAAAAGCATAAGTGAAAAGCTAGAATTAACTTTGAAAGAGGCAGATGAATTCAAGTTTATTACAAGTGGGGGGTTCCTGATTCTCAAGATTTTAAGCGAATTATGACTACCTCAATCATAGACGAATCAGAGATCTATGGTCGAGCATCTGATAAGGATGCTTTACGTAACCAAGTATTATCTGAGAGTAGTAGTCAAGGAAGAAGGGGGGGTCAAGTTATCTCTGTAGTAGGGGCCGGGGGTAGTGGAAAGACCACACTTGCGCAGTTACTCTTCAATGATGATAGAGTGAAGAACCATTTTGAACTTAAAAAATGGGTTTGCGTATCAGATCCTTTTGATGAGAAAAGGATCGCCAGAGCAATTCTTGAGAGTCTGGAAAAGAGTTCTCTGGGCTCGTTAGAGTTGGAACCACTGCTCCAACTGTTGAAAGAAACTTTTTCCGGTAAGCGATTCCTGCTTGTCCTTGATGATGTCTGGACAAAGGAAGACTCAAAGTGGAAACCTTTCCAATACTCTCTCAAGGATGGTGCTCCCGGAAGTGTAATATTGGTGACAACTAGGAGTCTAGAAGTGGCCAGAGTGGTGGGAACAACTCATACTCACCAGATGGCTCTGATGTCTGACTCTGATTGTTGGCTAATAATCCAAAGGATAGCATTTGGTGGAAGATCAGAAGAGTGGTCTAAGAAAAAGGAAAGCATTGGGCAGAAAATTGCAGAAAAATGTAAGGGGTTGCCACTTGCTGCGAAGACTATGGGAAGCTTGTTACGGCTCAAAGATACCGTACAACAATGGCAGAATGTTTTGGACAGTGAGATATGGCAATTGGAGGAAGAGTTGTCCCCGGAGCAGCAACTTTTCCCTCATTTGTATTTAAGCTACAACGAGTTGTCCCCGGAGCTGAAAACGTTGCTTCTCATTTTGTGCTGTCTTTCCCAAAGATCATGAGATATCTGTAGAAGAGCTTATTAGGCTGTGGATAGCACAAGGTTATGTTCGGCCAAGACGAAGAGGTGAGCGCTTGGAGCTGGTGAGCGCTTGGAGCTAGTGGGCCGTGAGTACTTCAACAATTTGGCAATGCGTTCCTTTTTTCAAGAATTAGAAAAAGTTGAGGCTTACTATGGGTTAACTGAATATATGCAGTGCCAGATGCATGACATAGTGCATGATTTTGCACAATTTCTCACAAAAAATGAATGTCATGCACTTGATGGAACTGGAAGAAATTCATCTAGTGAAAGAGCCCGTCATCTAACAATTTTGGAAGAAGGCACTGAGGAGGAGATGTTTAGTTCTCCAGTCGTTGATTTTGGAAGGCTCAAGAGCTTTTTTGCTTTTCCACGTGGAAGAATAGTTCCCCTGGATCTCTTTCGCAGTCTGAAATGCGTGAGGACTCTGGTTTTAAGGAGTTGTGAGTTAGCTGAAATCCTTCGGCACTTGGACTTGAGTAATAATCCTTTCGTGGCACTGCCAGAGGCTATATGTGATCTCTATTATCTGGAAACTCTTAATATCACTTTTTGTAAAAAGCTTTCGTGCCTTCCTGAAAGGATTGAAGGCCTTGTACACTTGAGGCACCTTTTCAATGAGGACACCGATGATTTACGTCAAATTCCACAAGGACTTAGGAAACTGACGTCACTTTGTACTTTGGGTAGGTTCATCGCCAGAAGCAACTCTGATGATTTGGCAATTCTGAAGGACCTTAACCAACTGAAAAGATTGATCATTGAAATTGAAGGAGAAGTAGATTTTGGGAGTGCAAAACTTGGCAAGAAAATCAACATGCGTGAAATGTTTTGTTCTTTAGCGATGGGATCCACTTTATAGAAACTCCAAGTTGCATTGAAAGCATGGAACCACCTCCAAACTTGGAACAACTTACGCTAATTGGCTATCTAGGAGCCCAGTTACCAAGTTGGCTTGTGACGAAATCTCACACCAATAACTTGACGAGGCTAATTATCAGCGGGCCCCGTAACATCTCATCCTTGCATGCCTTGTGGAAGCTATCATCCCTAGAAGAGCTTAAGCTTGGGGAAGCGGAAAAGCTGGAATGTTTGGGTAAGGAATTCTTTGGAGTTACAAAAATACTACATGAGAATAGTCGTGATGCTCTTGATACATTGTCAGACTCCGAGTCATCATTCTCAGCTGAAGCAGTGGCATTTCCAAATTTGAGAAAACTACATTTTCGTGACTTCGAAAATTGGACAAATTGGGAAGACTTAAGTGAAGATGAAGAAGAAGTTGCGGTCTCCATCATGCCACGCCTGGAGGAGCTAAAAATTAGTCACTGTTACGAGCTTGAAACTCTGCCACATCGCATCCTCAGCAAGATATCATCTCTCAAAAAATTGGATATTCGAAGTTGCGACAAGTTGAGGGATCGTTACTCTGACAAAACAGGAGATGACTGGATAAAAATATCACACATTTCTCAAGTTCACATATCCAATGAGTATTAATCTACTCAGGTATGGTTATTCACATTTTTTTTATGTATCTATCATCTTTGAAGTCAAATAATTACTACTTATAGAATTACAACAAACAAAGGCCTGATTTTGTTTACAACAAACAAATAATTACTACTTGTAGAATATGACATGTGCTTAATAATGAATCAAGTGTTAACAGAGCCATATGTATAATGAAAATATGAAATATTCATTAATAATTTAGAATGATTTTTTTTTATTGAGAAGATGCAAGTCATTAACTAGTAAATATAACACTAAATTTCTAACAATATCTAACTGTAAACTCTTGAGTTTGAAATTCCATTAATGTCTTGTCTTTATATCCTTTTCTTTTTTTTTTTTGTTTTTTGCTTTTGTCCTTTGTTTTCCAGATAATACTCATTGATGGCTCAAAATGAAGCTACAGCAGAAGGCCTCGGGGGATCAACCTGTACGTCAACTTGTCACTCGGGTTCATGTAAAATTTCAAATAATTGTAAATATGGTTGAAAAGGCACATCCATTTGCTTTGTTCAAAATC
The DNA here is from genome assembly GCA_036785865.1 of Coffea canephora. Taxonomy (NCBI): domain Eukaryota; kingdom Viridiplantae; phylum Streptophyta; class Magnoliopsida; order Gentianales; family Rubiaceae; genus Coffea; species Coffea canephora. The sequence continues at coordinate 4,203,383 of CM071917.1, read as the reverse complement.
ATTTGTTGAAAGCGTCTACAACCTTACCAAATCTAGATTGAATTTCAAGTAGTTAAAAAACCAGTCTTTATTTCTTCAAATTATATTGTCCTATTGTATGTAAGTTTCTGTACATTTAAAAAAAAAAGAAAAGAAAGTTTGTACATTGTGCTTATCTGTATAGTGTATTGTTGACAATCTATTATTAGCACACCTATTTTATGGTATTATTCTAAGGAGTTTTTTGCTAAAATAATTCAGTTCAAAAAAAATATTCCCAAGGTAACTCAATTTGGAAAAATATGCCCTTTCTAATATATTTGATGCCACATGGACTTTCAATGCAAGTTGTTGAATGTAAATATCTTACCCTCTTCTTTATTTTTCTGGCATTACAAGATATATTTTATTATATGAGGTGCACCAAATGTACTTCGTACAATAATAATTCCAAGCTTCAGTGTTCCCAATTAGTGTTCTCTTTACAAGAATTTCAATAGTATAAATCATTTGCATTTGTTTTACTATTGATAGAAGAACAATAATTTATTTCAAGCAAAAAGACTTTAAATTTGGGATACATGTTACTCATATTTTGTCATTAATAGTGGTACGTATTATTATATGATCATACAAATTACTTGAAGAATGGTGGTTTTTTTTTTTTTGTCGAATTTAATCCATTGATCAAGCATTTTAGACATGATTTTCAATTTTTTTTCAAATATGTCTCTACAAAAATCCCATAACTTTTTTTCTACTTTTTTAGTTAACTTCTTTTCTTTCCTCCTTTCCTAGTAAGATATCCTTATACAATTAATTTTTTTTCCAATTGGCTTTTTCCCTTTTTTTCCTCCCTTCTTACTAAGATACATCCTTATAGAATAACTTTTGCGATAGATTCTTATAGGTGATTTGTTTGACATTAATTTTAAGAAGATAATAGTTATTTATTCACTTATTGGACTAATTTAGAAAAAGAAAAGTATTGTTAATAAAAAATTGAAAGCTTTTTTTGTGAAGGGAGGGAAAAAAAGGAAAGTTTGAAAAGTCCTATATGGACTAAATAGGTTATGATGGGAATATGATTTAAAAGTATATCACTATGGAAATATTTTTCCAAAACAAAAGTTATTTTGAAAACAAACTCTCATTCTAAAAATAACATAAATTCAATTTGAAATTCAAATAATATACATGCGACATATATCCAAAATTGTTAGTAATAAAAAAAATCACTACACAATAAGTGCATAAAAAGTTAATCCTTATTCAAATGGTTAAAAGTTAACAAGTTGACAAATTATTCTTTATCTTGTTTCCTTTCTTAAAAAAAAGTTTACATAGATAATTGGAATAACAAAAACTCAAGCTACAAAAATGCATGTACACTTAAAAGGCACCAAAACTCATGATACTTTTATAGTAGCACTAGTAGTTCCAGTAGTAGAAATGACAATGATTTATTAATAATACTTTCTTCTAAAAGTGACGGGACTAATTAGCTTTTTTTAAAAAAAAAATTTAAGAAGGAAAGGAATGGAATTTGAGAAGCAGGAAGGGGATAATGTGACTAGAACAAAATATCATAATAAATCTTGACAATTTCATTCACAAGACAAAGTTATTACCAACAGAATTTTGAACTTGAAAGCTTGCAAGACATATCATAATAAATCAACTAGTTGCATACTTCACATATATGAACCAGTTTAACAAACTATCCATATTCCAGAATTGAATATCATCCTTTGGTCATTCACTATTATATATGTTCAATACTTAGTTGAAAATATGCCTTCCCCATCCCTGCTTCCTAATCATATACCCACTTCATGATAGAAACAATTTTTGAATAATAATTGAAAAATTCAGACATGTAACTAGTTATCTTCAAGTTGACTGAAGATAAAATAAACTTTGACTCATCAGAGTTCATTGTATTTATATTCAACTCCAGTTGTAAGTTATATTTTGATTCTTTCTATATAAGCTGTTATATCATTTAATCCATAAAACTCACATTTTAATTGTGAAATTGGGCAGCCCTAGCCTAATGACTTTCATGATTGAAGTCACTATCTCTCAAGTAGACATTACCTGATCAAAAATTCCATCTCTGGAGAAGCAAAATTGGTACTTCCAAAAAATCAAAATATGAAAGAATTCCCAAAGAAACAACAGAACCTTGCCCAATGCTACTAGATTGCTACTCAAGTTACCACGCTTGACAAGAAACTAGCACCAATTTTCACCACCAAGTTTGTTTACAAATTAACAAAAATCCCCACAAACATCAAATTAGAAACCAACATAGTGCATGAGAGTATAGAAGAAACTATTATATAAGGTTTACAAAAATCCCAACAAATATTCCATGTAACCCAATGTAGCCCACGACTGAATGCATGCAGGGAATTACAACACAAAATCTTTGGAGTAAGGAATCCTATTCTGGCTGCTGAGAAGGGTTCGGAAGAGAAGAATTACAACAGTACAAAGCTCTAGTGTTGGCGGACCGCGCCTGCTTCCTAAAATTTCAGATGGTGTTCAAACAAATAAGCCATTTCAATCTGCAATACAACTCAAACAAGGAAACAAATTCATCCTTGGTACCGGATCATGAATAGACATTATTAGAGAGGAAAATGCAGATCAGGAACATTTATTTCTAAAATATGGTACAGCTCATTAATTTGTCAGACCCAGGATACAAAATGAACATCATGCCATTAAATATGCTATGACAGCAAAATCAGACTCTTCCCGCAGGAGTTTCTTACTCATAAGATGATGACCTGAAGAAGGACAATATTACGAACAACGATCAATCAGAATTTGATTTAGAAACCTACAGACAACTACATGCACTGTCATAAACTAGATACAACTCGGAACTAATAAAAGCTAGATATTTTAGAGTCCTGCTGAGAAACTCTGGTTGGGAAACCACCAGCATTACAGAGAGACCCACCAATGGTCGTTATGGAGTTCAACCCCTTATTTGCCTTCTAACTCCCATTTTTAACTCAAAAAATAATTTATTTTGGATGATCGAAACCTCACTGCTTAAGTAAGAAGGCCCTTGACAGGTGTCGAGCCTGTGCAATAATAAATACCTACTCGAGAAAAATACAGATTTTGTATATAGCGGTGAGTAGGGTCGAATCCACAGGGACTGGGGATAATTCGTTTCTTCTAGAGTCCAAAGTATGGGGGGTTTTGGATTAAATGCTAACTAAATAAATTAACTGCAGAAAATAATTGATTAAGAGAAATAATTAAGGGAAAACTCTAGCCAAGGGTACACTTCAGAAATGATTCATGCACTGATCATCAATGCAAAAATAATTCCAACATTTATTAATAGACCAGTTATAGTTGTCATGCACGCGATAAACAACCAACCTTTCCTTAATTTCTCGATAGTTAAGGTACGATCGTTAACTATTTCTCTAACCAAAAAACAACCCTAGGTACGACCGTAGGATTTAATTTCTAGATTGCATTAATAATTAGAAAGGCCCAATCCTAACTAACAAATACGCTACGAGGGTTTGTTTAAGTTAGATCGTATGTTCCCCTGACATAAACCCAATTACGCCAGTTGCTACTGAGATAGAGATAACGAACAATTACGGATTCAATTACCCCTATTTAGCAAAATAGCCTATATGAATAATTAATTATTGCACACTAATCAATCATCCACACGAACTATAACGGTTAAAAGCAGGAAACATATGAATACCAATAAATGAAGGAAGCAATTAAAATAAATTAGATCTCACAGTAATTGTTGAACCAAATCTTCAATTGTCCCCTTGACTAGAATTAAGAGGTTAGTCCTCCATTAATGGAGAACAACCATGCGAAAGAGCTATTTGAAGTTTACAAGATTGTTCCTGGCCAAATCGGCCAACTAGCCCCAGGAAAAAAAGTAATAAGAAAAAAGCAATTGTGCTCTTTTATTTCTGCCGTCAAAAGAAGATCCGAATTTGTTGCTGGCTGAAGTCTTTATCACGCGGGATCCGGCTTTTTCTCTTCTTTGTTTTGTTTCCTCCCAAATTAGCCAAAGCCCAAATACAAAGGTCCACCACCGTGGCTTTCTCTCGATGGTCCCCACATAGCAAAGCCAAACAGAAATTCATGCCAAGCCAAGCAGACCTACTAGGAGTCTAATACTTCCCTCTTTTTCCTTTTGGTAGCCACGAAATTGAAGGAATTGATTTTCCTAATTTTTAACTTTTTGAAACCAAATAGACTTCCGTTAATAATCCACGTAGACTCCCTTTTGAATTAGAAAACTCTTGAAAAATCACATCTTTTATCTCTTTTTTGCTCCACCTTCCTACAATTAGTACCAAATACCAAATATAAGTAGAATCAATCAATTAAAATAATATTTGGTATAATAAAAGAGGAAAATAATCATAGAATTAATGGCAAAAATACAACCTATCAGCCCTTTCCAAGCATTCCTATTGGCTGTATGATACTAAATTATATTGAGAGAAGGCCAGTTACAAGGGCAAAACCCAGCAGAGATGGAGAAATTCGTCAAATCACCCCTTTCCAATGCAACCAAACCAAAAAGAAAAACAGAAAAGGTTCTTTATTGATGACATTTGATTTAAACGGAACACAAACCAGATACTATTCAAAAAGCAAACAATTTGCCAAACAGCAAATAAATACTCCATGGAGTAAAATGACAAGAAAATGAAGAGACAAGAAAGTAACTCAACAAAATGAAATTGACTTACAGCTGTCAGCGCTGCTTCAGCACCTTTATTTCCGGACTTACCACCAGCTCGATTGAGAGCCTGCATTTATCATAATGTAACTTTAAGACAAAATAGGACTGTCATATAACAGTCCGATGAAAAATTATTTCAAGTTATATGCTCCTTTTAAAATATGTTGAATCCACCTTGGTTGACAAGCAAAATGTCGTCATTTAGCATTCTTGCAAAATAGTATATGGCAAACCACATATCATATGCATGTTCAGGTAGTTGATACCAGACCAAGACGCAGCTCTGTTTCTCAGGTACAAGGTCAATTTCAACAGAGCATACCTTCTCATATGCCTCAGTACCAAGCTTTTGTCTGAATGATGAAAGATTCGCCAACGGCAAGCATGACAATTTTTCTCCGTCATGTGTGACAATTCAATCCAATGCATATCTAGTGTCTTTACTTGATCTTATAACTGCAACGCTTCTGCATAAAAATACCAATTAGAAAAGAATGAGAAAGATAGAGATAATGTTTACATCCACCACATATCCATTCTATCCAGATGTTACCGTTGAAGCAGGACGAATAGCAGTGTCATATTTACTGAATCAGTATCAAGTTCTAATTTATTTCCCGAACAGTTTTGTGTAAAGGAGATCCTTGGACATCATTATGGTAATTGAAAACATGATCTTCAAATGCCAACCTTGATGCCAAGGCTGCCAGCAAAATACCAAAAGGTACAAACTAAATACACCCAAAAGACAACTGAAAAAAAAAACCAAAACAATTAAAGGTAACCAGAATTTACAATTTCTTTACTCGGTTGAAGCTTGGTTCAATTTCCATCATGTGTATTTCAATATTCTCTTACATGGACAATAATCAAACAGAGGGTATGAAATTTTCTTTTTAGTTTTTCCAAAGATCAATGGAACATGTCGATTTCCTCTTCATATCGTTCCAGCATCGAATCAGATAACAGTTTCAGAACACCTACCAAGCCTCGACTAAGCGTGCCCTATAAATTGAAGATAAGGACAGTCACCCAATGTTATATCAGGAATTCAGGCAATAAAGAATCTGTTTTACAAACCACCTATGTTATATTCATACTGGAAGGAATCTACAACTTTAGAATGCTAGATACCAGAAAAGAGTGAACTTGATTTGTGAACTTTACATTGACATAATAATTGAATGCTTCATTGACGCAATAATTGAATGTAGAAATGGTAACTAAAAGTTGCAACAAGATCAAATTGTCTAGTTTGCTAAGAAGCCCTTAGCCCTCAGAGCATCAAAGGACATAAAGAACTTGTAATGGTTGGGAATTGGTTGATTCAGCTAAGGAACAGAAATATAGAAAGAGATGGAGAGAAAAGGTTGAGAGACAAAGAGGGGGGAGCAGAGTGAGGGAAAGAAGCGGGAAAGTTGTATTCTCAATTATCAGATTTTGCATGCACCTTTACATTAGTATTGGCCTATTAATAGAAAGCTTCCCCCACTAACTAATCAGTAACCTACTTTCTGCAAGTGGTAGCCGTTATAACAATTCCAGCAAGGTAGTATTTGGCTAACAGAATTTGGTTAACTATTTTTGTCTTATTTTCTGCAGAATCATTACATTTGCCTCCCCTAAAAACAATCCTAGTCTCTAGGATTGAAATCAGGAAATTGACTCCTGATGACTGACAGGTCTTCCCACGTTGCATCATCCTTTTGTAAGTCCTTCCATTGTACCAAAATCTGTTCTACTTTGTGTCCACCCCTATCAATCTATTTGCGATCCAATATAGAGGAAGGGATGATAGAAAAAGAGCCTTCCTCACTTGGCTGGGGTAGTATTGTGCTAGCTGGAGCACCTTTTGTGGAGGGTTTTAAAAGCAAAACATGAAATACAGGGTGAATAGCAGCTCCTGGAGGCAGCTTGAGTTTATAGGCTACTGCTCCAACCTTTTTTTCAATCTGATATGGTCCATAATACTTAGCTGCCAGCTTCAAATTTTTACGAACAGCCACAGTGGTTTGTCTATAAGGCTGTAGCTTCAGGTAAACCCAATCCCCTGCAGCAAATGCCCTGTTAGTCCTGTGCCTGTCTGCGAATTGTTTCATACGGTTCTGAGCATGCAACAAATTTTCCTTCAGTAGGGTGTTCCAATTCATTCTCTCAGATAACCAGTCTTCCACAGCAGCTACTTGGGTGTTGTCTGGTTGTAGGCAGAGCTGTGTTGGTTTATAACCATAGAGTGCTTGGAAGGGTGTCATCTGTAAATTTGAATGGAAATTAGTGTTGTACCACCACTCACCTGCAGGCAAACATCTCTTCCAGTGGCCAGACTGTTGTAAACACATAGCCCTCAAGTAAGTTTCCAGACATCGATTTACTCTCTCAGTCTGTCCATCAGATTGGGGATGATATGAGGATGAGAAACTAAGGGTAGTTCCCACCTGATGGAAAAGCTCCTGACAAAACAAACTGGTGAAAATCTTGTCCCTATCAGATACAATATCCACTGGCAGTCCATGCAATTTATAGATCTGTTCGAAGAACACTAGTGCAACACTCTTTGATGTGAAATGAGACCCCATGGATATGAAATGTGCATATTTAGTAAGCCTATCCACCACAACCATGATGACATCATGTCCCAAGGATTTTGGCAAGCCTTCGATGAAATCCATTGAGATATGTTGTCAAGCTTCTTCTGGTATTGTGAGAGACTGTAGTAAGCCTGGGTAACTAACTTGCTCATTTTTGCTTCTCTTGCAGATGTCACAAGCCTGAACATATGCTTCTACTTCCTTTTTCATTCCTGGCCAAAAGAAATAACTCTTCAACCTTTGGTATGTTCCCTGATTGCCCGAGTGGCCTCCAACTGCAGAATCATGCATACAACTAACAAGTTGCCTCCTAAGATCAGTGGTAACTCCAATGTATACCCTCCCCTTGTATCTGATAATCCCTTGATGGTAGGAGTAATTAGGTGTACTAGAGCCTTCGATTGCGAGAGCTGTTAATATTTCTTTGATCTTGTCATCTCCCAAGTAGCTCTCTGATACCTTAGATAGCCATAGAGGCTTGATTGCAGATATAGAGTGAATTTCCTTGTCACCTTCCTGCTTGCTTCTTCCTGTAGTACCTCCTTGCCTTCTAGAAAGAGCATATGCAACTGTATTTTCCTTGCCTCTCTTGTATTGGATTTCATAGTCCAATCCCATCAATTTAGCAAGTCATTTCTGCTGTAGGGAAGTAGTGATCTTTTGTTCCAGCAAATATTTCAGACTCTCATGGTCGGTTCTGATGATGAAATGAGATCCCAATAAGTAATGCCTCCATTTTCCCACAGCAGTGATTAGAGATAGCAATTCTTTTTCATAAATGGACAGTGACTGATTTTTTTGTCCTAAAGCTTGGCTCATAAATGCTAGTGGTCTCCCTTGCTGCATCAGTACTGCCCCCATGGCTGTTTGGCTTGCATCCATTTCTAATACAAAGGGCAAGGAGAAGTTGGGCAAAGCTAGTACAGGAGCCTGTGTCATAGCCACCTTGAGCTAATCAAAGGCTGATGTAGCTGCCTCATTCCAGACGAAACTATCCTTTTTAAGCAACTCAGTTAGGGGCTTTGCTATTTTTCCCTAGCCCTTAACAAACCTCCTGTAGTAACCAGTCAATCCAAGGAACCCTCTAAGAGCCTTAATGTTACCAGGAACTGGCCAGGACAACATTGCCTCTACTTTTGTAGGATCAGCAGAAACACCCTCAGCAGTAACTACATGTCCCAAATACTCAATTTTATCTTGACCAAAGGAACATTTAGACATCTTAGCATGTAAGGAATGAGTTCTCAATGTTTTAAGGACAAGGGATAGGTGTTTAAGATGGCTATTCAGGTCTGAACTATAAACAAGAATATCATCAAAAAATACAAGCACAAATTTTCTGATGAAAGGTTCGAATATGGAATTCATTAAGGCCTGAAATGTTGCAGGAGCATTTGTGAGGCCAAAAGGCATCACGAGGTATTCATAAAGGCCAGAGTGAGTTCTAAAGGCTGTTTTAGGAACATCAGAGGGATTCATACGAATTTGATGGTAACCTGACCGTAAATCTAGTTTAGAAAATATCCTTGCATTGTGTAGTTCATCAAGCAGGTCATCAATGATAGGAATGGGAAATTTATCTTTGATGGTAAGGTTGTTGAGCTGCCTATAATCAATGCACAACCTCCAGCTTCCATCTTTTTTTTTTTACTAGGAGAGCTGGAGATGCAAAGGGGCTGTGGCTAGGTTGTATGATACCAGATTGCAACAGGTCTTTGACCTGCCTTTCTATTTCTGATTTCTGCATGTGAGGATATTTGTAGGGATTAATTTTGAAGGGTTTAGCATCAGGCATGAGGGGTATTTGGTGGTCTAATTCTCTGATAGGGGGTAAAGACGTAGGTTCCTTAAAGATGTCCTGGTATTGGTCAAGCAATTGAGTAATAGACTTTGGTACAGGAGTTACTTGACTGTGCTGTACTCTGATCATGCAAGAGTGCTGCAAGGAAGTCCTGATTTTGTTCCTGATATACTTTTGTGCTGCTGTCCCCTACCTCATCCTCACCTTGGCCGTGTGTGCATCCCCTTGCAGCAACACAGTTTCACCTTCCTTATCAAAGGATAATGTCAGCTCCTTAAAATCAAAAGTCATTGGATTGTAATGTTTCATCCAATCTACCCCAAGGATTAAATCATATGGCTCTAAGTCTAACACATATACATTCTGAATGAAGTTGTGTCCCTGCATATCCCATTCCATATTTGGAATCCACTGATTGCATGTTAACTCCTTCCCATCAGCTATCCTCACCTTGAAAGGCTTATGATTCTGCACACAATCAGGATGTAGTTGAGCAATGGCTGATCTAATAAAACAGTTGGTACTCCCCCCATCTAGCAGAATGGATAAATCGTGCCCCTTATAGTGCCCTAGCATCTTAATGGTATTGGAAGACATGTGTCCTGAGACTGAGTGTAGTGAGAAGGCTACGTCTCTGCCTGATTTGTTCCCTTGATACTCAATGATTTCTCCTTCTTCTTCGTCTACTTCAGTGTCCAGCAATCCTTCTTCATCTGCTAGTACTAAATGTATACCTCTATTCTTGCAGATATGTCCAGGGGAAAACCTTTCCCCACATCTGAAGCACAGGTTGTGATCCTTCCTATACTGAAATTCTGTGGGAGAGATTCTCTTACAGCCTTGAGAAGAATCCTTCTTAATTCTGTTCTTGAACACCTGAGTTGCAGGTTTCTTGTGGCTCAGGTCATTAAGATGAGTATGTCTGCTACTAGAAAATTGGTGGAGGTCCCTTCACTGGTGTTTTATTCTGCTTTAAGATGATACTCAAATACTGCTCTTGCCACCTAGCCTTTTCGAATGCTGCCTGCAAAGTCTGAGGCATGTGCATCTTCACCGCAGCCTTGATCTCCTCCTTTAGTCCACTCAAAAAACTAGAAACATAATATGACTCAGAAAGGAGAGGGAGCTTCACCATGACAGCAGCTCTTAATTCCTCAAACCTTTCCTGATATGCCAATAATGATGAATCTTGGTACAATTTGTTGAACTCCTCTACTACATCTTCTCCTCCTATATCCCCAAATCTTCTACAAAGTTCTGAGGCAAACTCTTCCCACTGCACCACTCCTTGATCCTTCTTAAAGCTTTGATACCATAGGTCAGCCTTGCCTTCCAGATGCAGTTCAGCTACATCTAATTGCTGACCTTCTGGAATCTGGTATAGCTGAAAAAACTTCTCACATTTCCTGGTCCATTCGCGAGGATTGGAGCCTCCAAAGCCGGGGAATTCCAATTTGGGAACTCCTACTGCGAAACGACTCTTCTCTCCCAACAAAGGATTGCTTCCTTATGGACTTTTCCTGAGTGTTTGATGAAGATGGCGCTTAGATGAATTAGGAGATTGGCCTAATTCCTTTTTTCCCCTGCAAGCTCCTCATGAAGGTATTGAACTGAGCACTCATCGTGACCATGAAATTCTTCATTTCTTCCTTTAGTTCAGCATTGTTTGCTTCCACCAGAGTCTTCATGTCCACGTAGTTAGATTCCATCTTTTCTTCCAAGGCTTGGCGTTCGATTGTACTGGATTCGAGGATAGCTTGGATTTTCGCATCTTGCTTCTTCAGCGATTCTTCGAATCCCTTCATTCTGGTGCCTTCCGCCATTGTTGCTTAGATTGGAGCTTGCAATTCCGAGGAACGCAAGCTCTGATACCAAATGTCATGGTTGGGAATTGGTTGATTCAGCTAAGGAACAGAAATATAGAAAGAGACGGAGAGAAAAGGTTGAGAGACAAAGAGGGGGGAGCAGAGTGAGGGAAAGAAGCGGGAAAGTTGTATTCTCAATTATCAGATTTTGCATGCACCTTTACATTAGTATTGGCCTATTAATAGAAAGCTTCCCCCACTAACTAATCAGTAACCTACTTTCTGCAAGTGGTAGCCGTTATAACAATTCCAGCAAGGTAGTATTTGGCTAACAGAATTTGGTTAACTATTTTTGTCTTATTTTCTGTGGAATCATTACAGAACTCAAGTGGAAGAAATGGCCGTTCAATGGATATGACTTACCAAGTGCCAGTTTGTACTAATTCACTGTGAAGCTTGACTCCTGAACGATTTCCGGCATCATCTCAATATGATCTGAATATTTACCCAATCTCCAAAAGGTCCTCAATATAATTCAATGGCAAAGATCCCTCTGAATCTTTCGTACAGATTTGACGTATAGGCCTTTCCTAACCATTAGAGGAAATATAATGACCATAACAATGTTTATCTCCTTCTCTAATTATAAGAAAATAGCATGCAGGACACTGAGGATGAAGTATAGGCTAAGAGTTTAAAGCTTTCAGAAGTTCTCCCCTCTTCAAAAGCAGCATCCGACCTATAGCATTGGCTGCCACATAGGCGATTGCGTTCCTCAAACTTTAATCCTGTGAATCTAATTACTTATATCAGGAAGATATCCCATATCTTTTAGAACACAAGTCAGATCTTCAATCAACTGATATGACTCCACAGTTTTCTCCATAAATAAAAAGTGAGCCTCTGAATTTCAATCATGCAATGACCAGGCTCCTTCTTGACACCTGATTCATTCATCACACTACTAATCTCAGCCACATTATCCCACGACGAAATAGAAGCAGAAGCATTTGACAAGACAACATACTTTACCAAGTCCATATTTCCATGAATTTTACAAGCTCCAAGTAAAGCACCCCATACAACTGGCTGAACAGATCATAAGCATCGGTTAACCTGCCAGCAGGCCCTAACAGATCAACCATAGATGCATAATGTTTTTCCTTTGGCTGAATTCCATAATCTCTAGTCATTCAGGTGAAGTATTCCCACCTTTGTTCACCAAACCCTCCATGGCTACAAGCAGCAAGAACTACAAGAAATTTAACATGATGTCCATATCCAGATACTAAAGCCTGTGAAAGGATTCTATAACCTCTACCACTCTTCCATGGTGTCCATATCCAGATATTAAAGCCGACCGGGTAACAAAATTTCTATCTAAAAACTTCTCACATACAAGACGCCCTTCAGAGAGACTACTGCACTTGAAATACATATCCATGAGGGCAAAATCGCGGTCGCGGTCACGGTCGCGGTCTGAAACGTTCCATATCGGTCTCGGCATATCGGTCACGGTCTCGGTGAGACGCAAATTTTAAAGTATTTAATATTCTAAAAATTGTTAATAATATAAAAAAAGTATGCTAAACAAAAATAATAAAAAATAGCAAAAAAAATAGCCGAGTCAATCCGTCACGGTGTAACTCGGCCGATTTCTCGTCTTGACTCGGGATAATTCGGAGTGACTCGGTGTGACTCGGCCGAGTCAATCCGTCGCGGTAACGTCTCGGCCGATTTCTCGGCGAGTCAAGTATCTCGGTATCGTTTCGTCACGGTATCGTATCGGTAGGGGTCGAGACGGTGACGACTTGGCCGAGACTTCGAACCATGCTATTAACTACAAGATTTCCACTAATTTGGCACTTGATCCACAGAGCATGGGCTTGCCTGCCCTGTTCTAGGATTGCTAAAGAACCACAAGCCCTAAAGACTGATGCAAAAGTATAGTATCAAACCATTTTTTCTCATCTTATGGAACATGCTCAAGCCCACCTCTTCCAACCCTTTCTGCACATAGCCTGCAATCAGCGAATTCTGTGTGACCGAGCTTTTCATTTGTAACTTATCAAAAAGAATACGGTCTAGATTAAAATCTCCCGCCTTTGCATATAAAATCAACAATTTAACATTTAGATATTCATTGGGAACACATCCAGTGATTATCATTTGCAAATGGATTTTTTTCCCATAAAGTCGTGCAAAAGAAGAGAATAAGTTTCCGATTCTACTTGACCCCGTGCATGGCATAACATCCGAACAGCTTCCAGTACTCTTCTTGACAAACAGAGATCCTTCAAAGTCTCATCCAAGTGAAGGGTAATCTCTCTCGCATCAGCTTGAAAACTGGGAATGTCATCAACGATGATTTAATTTGACAGCTAGAAACTCACTATTTGACTCTCATGGCCTACATTGATACCATTTACTTCAGCTATAGAAACAATTATATACTTGCATCAATCCCTTATGCAGAACCCACATAAAAAAAAGGTTTTAGTGTATTAATACGGCGAATTATCAATATGGCTCTTGCCCAAGCATGTATAACTGAACCAATTTAAGCTTGTATTCATCGTCAGCACAGAACCCACATAAATTAGTACAAGTTATGCAGAAAAAAGAAATTAAAATACATATTTTTGCTGTATTAATACAGAAATATTTCAAGTTTTTATATGTCAGAGCATTCAGTTTCCACTAAAAATCCAACAAACTAACTAAAAAGTGCAAGATTATTAAGAACACAATCAATGGCAATCAAGATATGGTGATTAATAAAACAACTATGAAATTAAAAAGAGAAAGAGAAAAAAAAAAGAAAGAAAGAAAGAAAGGGGAACCTTACTTTCCATTGCTGCTCTCGGTCTTAATCCTCCTGAGAAGAGTGGAAGTTTTTCCGGCGAACATGGGTCCAACAATCACGTGAATTTCACCAGCAATTCTAGACATCCATTGAATTTATTTGCAAATTCTAGACACCCATTGAATTGATTTGATTTGTTTCCTTGCAATAGTTAGTATATCCTCTTGAAATTCTAGACACCCGGTAAAGATTGTTCTATGAATTTCTTTCTTGAACCATAAAATTCATTTTTAATTGTTCTATGAATTTACTTCTTTCTTTATTGAATGTTTGGAGATGCCAAGGATTTTACGATGATAACTATTGCAAGAAAACGAAGACCTCCTAAATAGGCACATTGAAGTTCCAGTTAGCTGAGTATTAGCGTTTCCTATTTTAATAGGAAGGGTTATACGTTTGATGTGATAAAAACAATTTGAAATTGGCCTGAATCCATAATCAGCCTGCATTTTATCTGGTATTTTGTATACAAAGACTTGCACTTACCATATTATAACATGTAAAATAGAAATGAGAATAGGCGCAACTCAGACTCAAGCTCGAAATATAATTGAAGGTGAATTCATCTAGGTTGTGAAATTAACCTTTTCTATTGTTAATTAGAACATTCATGTTTAATTAGTTTTCTGGGTGTTAAAATTCTTATATCAACATCATTCTACAGGTGCATAACTAAGCAATGTACATCCCACCTTCTTCATTTCAAGACCTAAAGACAGTCGTATGTTTTTTACTTTCCTTATTTGTTATTGTAATTTGTACCTTATCCCTGTGCATACAGTACATCAGAAAAGGTGTTTTCCCATCGATTTTTATTTTTCTAAAAATAAAGAAGGCAGAGAAGTTGAGGGAATATGTTGAACTTCTACTTACCCCTTTTCATCGTGTTGAATTCGTTTCATAATTTCTTCAATTTACAAAAACATTCAATACAACATATTAAACACTTTTCATATTTTCTTTAAATATATTAAAGAAAGCTTGAAATGGTCTCATGACCACTGATGCACTCCACTCAAACTTAATTATATTCTGCAATTTCTGTCACAATGGATCTTTTGTTCTACTCGTTGTTCTACTCACTATTATACTTTTTATTATATTACTATTTCTTCTTTATAAACATCATATTATAATTCTTTTTTTCCGTAAAGATACAATTACTATTAATTGAGCAATACACAAAATTTAATAAATTTTAAAAATCAAATTGCACAAAAAATTATTTTTATGAATTTTTTGCTGTATTTTTTTATTTTCTTTTTTATTTTTATTTTTTGAGACTATTGTATTTATTTTTTCCTATGTTTGTAGTTATTTAATAGTAAAAAAAAGAATTGAAAGATGATATTTATGGAAGAAAAATAATAATATAATAAATAGTAAAACAGAGAGGGGAACAGGGAGTGAGATAGAAGATCTGTTGCAAATTTTAGTTGGATTTTTCTTTCTAAGTTTTGAAAGAAGGATTGTATTATTTTAATTTTTTTCAAAATTTAGATAAATTATGGTTAATTTTATGTTATAAGATATTATACACCAGAATTAGAACAATGAATTAGGACCACCAAAAATCTCAATCATGTGCAAATAAATTCTAGACAATAACTCAGTTTTTATATTAATATTTGATTCCAACATTTCTAACAACTAATACGGTAATTTAATTATCTTTAATTATCTTATGTACATTACAAAGTTTTTTTCTTGTGCTAAATCACTAATGCAAAGTTTTTTTTCCTTCCCTTTGGAACTTTTCCCTAGTTTCCTTTCTTCTTAATCTTTGTCAATGTGTCACCAGCTCGAAGCTAGTTTTCCACGAATGGAATGCTAGCCTTGCTGATTGGAGTTTTCCCCTATTGATGCACGAGTACTTGGGAAAGCTGAAGCTGCCATTGTTATTTACATGCTAGCAATAATTTTTGTTTCACAGGATTTTTATTTTATTTTGTTCACAATGACTGTTGTAAATAATTTGTTGTTTATTTGGTAAGATATATGATATCAATAGCAAGTTACTAAGCAACTTTTTTTTCTGTCCAAAATAAGCAATAGTTTATTGTTTGATAAGCAATAATGACAATAGTTTTACTAATATGATAAAATATATTTCAATACCAAATTTATTCTTTCTAAATTAGAACAAAGTGTCATCATAATGCTTTTAGAGTTGGTGGCCTTTTGGATTCGTGAAACCATCATAATGCTTTTCAATAGCAGTTTTAGACTTTTTTTTTTAGTTAGTATTGCTTATAATACAAAAAAAAAAAAAGAGGATTGACAAATAAAAATTAGATCACATTAAAAATTCTCAAAAAATGTCACTAGTTTAACGGTTAATGTTGGTGTTTATAGTTTGATAGTTTCACTAGGAAAAACATTTTAAAAATGAGGAATAAGAAGAGAAAACGAAAAGAAAAAATAATTATAAATCCCATTCTTTGTATATGCATACCAAACAAGGGAGTCTTATTAAATGTTAAGGCTATTATTGTCATTTCAGGTGTGTAAGGGAGGCAAGTGTAATTTTTAAAACCTTGGGAGAACTCAATTAAATTATCAGAAACTTATACCTATGGGAAATGTTTGCATGCCATTGAAATTTGCTGGTCAGTTTTAATGACCATAAACTGAACTTCTCACATAAATACTAAGGCTGCGTTCGATTTTACAGAATTGGAATTGAATTGAAATTGTAACATACTGCAATTCCTTGGTTTGGCAAATACATAGAATTTAGCAGCAATTCATTTCGAATTCCAAATTCTTTGTTTGATTGGGAGAAGAATTCATGGAGAATTGGAATTACTTAAATTTAAAATTGAAAAGATATGTTCCTTTCAATAATAATAAAAAAAATGTTAGCACAATCACTTTGTGGTAAAAAAAAAAAGGACATAATTTGCCCTAATTTGCACAACTTTTTTGATTATTAAAAATGAAAATCTTTATATCCTATTACGTAGTCTACATTAACTTTTATAGATTTATATAACTATTATATCATGTTAATTATCAAAACATTGAATATATTCACTGCCAAGATTACATCTAGAAAATGAAGCAAAATCCAAAAAAACGTGTACAAAATGCTTGTCCACGTCACCAAATCAATACCTACTATGTAATCGTTAATTATGATCTTACCAGCCGGTGCCCCGCGGTTAATGACAAGTAATATTGCTCTGTCCCTAGCCGCTAGCCCCGCGGTTAGTCATTTCCTGCAAGTTCTTTTCAGTGGACAATCACTTTTCAAATTCCAATTCAATCTACAAATGGTGGCATCAGACCAAGTTAAGCAAAATAGCTTGGTTTGGTTGCTCTTTGAAATAGGCAGTAAGGTGGTCTGTCATTCCTCATACAATTGCTATCTTGTACCTCAAGGAAGATGCTGTATAGCAAGTTATCTTCTACCATGCAGGCCTAGATCAGAAAATGAGAGCTGTTATTAAAGTTAAAAAAAAATTCTAATCAGGTCAACCAATCATTCTATATCGCAATCAGCAAAGTAGCAGATGGCATTGTAACGGACAAAAATAATGTATAATCTATTAATTCATTCAAAGACTAGGCAATCAAATGCATATCCAGTAAACAATACAACAAGACGTAAATGTATAACTGATTTTTTTTCACTGCTAACTCTCCCAAGTGGCATAATACAATATGCTAAGAAAGCTACAAAACTTTTGAACCTTAAGACTAGTATGCTATACTGGAGGCGCTATGAAAGAGCTTTCTTTAGTGATCCTAAAAATCACTAATTAACAGTGGCATCAGACTAGGCTCCATTTGTAGCTACATGTTTGACATAAGTGTGTACTTTACAACCTTGTACAGCTCAAAAGCAAAAAGCTTTGAAGCTGCC
Source organism: Coffea canephora (assembly GCA_036785865.1). Classification (NCBI taxonomy): domain Eukaryota; kingdom Viridiplantae; phylum Streptophyta; class Magnoliopsida; order Gentianales; family Rubiaceae; genus Coffea; species Coffea canephora. The sequence continues at coordinate 4,185,717 of CM071917.1, read as the reverse complement.
CATTCTGCTGCAATTACGGTTAGAAAATAAATTCTCCAGGTAAACATCCTCAATCATACAGAGTTCCATGGAGGACAATGTCACGTTGACAACATTTCCAGGTAAAAGAACATGAACAAAAATGTTAGATTGTCATCAACCAAGGATCAAAGGGCAGGCATGCTTTGCATCAAAAGGCAGCATAGGCAACTTAAATGAATGTAACTATACACAACCAGAATCGATGAGAAAATGTCAACTATAACAACTTCATTGGTGAAATCTTGACCTACAATTGCATCTGTTATGTACGAAAACTACAGCAGCTTAATTATGAGAAAGACGCATAGGGAAAGAAAGAAGGTTAGCATGATTAGAAACACGTTATAAACAAATAATCCAGGTAAGCTAACTATTAACATCATCAATATCCCAATCTATCTCTCTCCATCTCAAGATCTCTCACCAAAAGTGTTCATCACTAGCTCGTTCATACTGAACTTCAAAAATTCTATCATTAGTTAGGTTATCTCATATTTATTGTTTCATAAGCACAAGACAAGAATCTCAAACCAGTAATTGAAAAAAAAAAAACTAAATCAGTATACTAACGTTTCATTAATTAGCAAAGGAAAGGTGGTAATTTTTCAGATCAAGTTAGCAAAATAATGCAATTCTTATACAGATGGCACATGTACCGCTGCAGAGCCACCCTTTAGTATATTATCAGATTAAAGGAGGAGTACAATTTATCTTTCATCTTTCTATGAATTAGTAGTTAGAATGATCAATATTTAGACACCCAAATTATGGTTGGTGCTATGGCTAATGTAGAAGCAACATTCTTATAACAAAAACTACAAACAAATATGAGTCAAATGGGCTACGATTAGAATGACAATGAAATTCAAGTTTTTTTTTTTTTTTACCGGAATTCAAGTTAATAGAACATAACAATGTAAAAGAACTTCATCTAGGAATCCATCTTCCTCATTCCTTGTACTCCAACCATAAATTTATGACTTCCCATCAAAATTATTCAGGATATATAGTTACTAGTCGACATCAAGAAACCGAATCAACGATAGCTCATGGAAATAAAGACCGCAATGCAAACATCTAGACATTTTACATGGGATGATAAATCAACCAGGCAATTAATTAATATTTAAATTAATGCCACAAGTATACCATTTCACTTTCAAAGGAAGGCAGAAAAATATAAATATTTGAGCACAAGGTATAGTGTGTCAATGATAAGAAAGTACGCTCAAATTGATGAGGCCAATAATGGAGAATCCATGTACAAGGGATGCTTCCAACTTATAATGCTGAGAAGACTAAACACGCGTAAATGAGAGTAGATGTTCAATGGTGGCAAAAGGTGGAGGAGGAAGATGAGTAAGAGGAGAGATGGGGAATCGGTGACGGGAATATAGGTGGAGGTAGAGGAGGGAGTATGGAAGGAGGCGGGGGAGGAAGATGTGGAGGAGCAAGAGGTAGAGAAATGGCGGTAGGTCTGTGCTAAGAGAAAGAGGACTTACATTTTTTTTTTGTTTCATTCTTCATTGATTATATAGACACTCGTTTTACTAATTTAATTCATCTAAGATCCACATACGAACACAATTAGGGGGTGAATTGTGGAATTAGAATTGTAATTTTCAGATCTTACTAAAGAATTGAATCTGTAGAATTGAAGGCCCATAAAATTCGAATTAAATTCTAATTCTCTAGCATTGATAGTGTCCAAACTGCACATTTGGAATTGGGTTCCAATTCCAATTCTAAGTCTCCAAAGAGAACCAAACACACCTTATAAGTGTTTTTCACTTGCTTGACTTATAATCAATGTAAGGTGCACAATTTAGTTGGGCTAGTTACCCAGTTTGCCAGTCAACTTACAAGCAAGAATCCAATCATGCTAGCATGACTAAGGCTAATATTAATTGAATTGGACATGATTCCCAAAGCAAGCTAAAGTTGAGTTAATAACTAGATTCGTCAGATCCGTCCCACATAGGACAAAAGTAAAGGATGAGTAGTTTGGGCTTAAGCTTGTGATTTCGCTTGAGGTTCATGAGACCAGTCCAATTCCAACAAACTTATAAGCAAGAATCCAGTCATGCTAGAATGACTAGGGTCAAAATTAATTGAATTGGACATGATTCCCAAAGCGAGTTAAAGTTGAATTAATAACTGATATTGTGAGATCCATCCCACATAGGACGAAAGGAAAGCATGAGTAATTTGGCCTTGAACTCGTTACTCCGCTCAAGAGTCATTATTAGACCAGTCCAAATCTCTCATCAGAGCAAATCTCACATGGTCTGGTCATATGCAACATCAAGTAAAGGTTTGGAGAATGATATTAAAGATGCTTTTGATGCTGTGGAAAGAGCATCGAGTAAAGGTTTGGGGAATGGCGTTAAAGATGCTTTTGATTCTATGTAAAGAGTGTTGAGAAGAATCCAGCATCAGAATTTTTGAGAAATTTAGTCCAATTCATTTTAGATAGTTGATGGATTTTTGATGCTACAATTTACACTTTACAGGCATAGTTATGATGTAGTAATTAGTACTTTCGATTTTCAATTCATTCATTGGCTCTTCTTTTTTTTTTGGGCTTAGATATTGTATAGGACACTAGGTAGGCATCTTTCTTTTTCTCTTCCAAATAAATATGTTTTAATTTAATTACCTTCATAGAAGAGTTGCGGAAGGAAATAGAATATGAATCTCTGATTGAGAAAAGTTGGAAGAGTCTTGGAAAGATTTAGCATTTTTTTTTAGTTAGTTTCTTTTTTTTTTTTTTTGAGATATCAATTGTGTTAAAATAATATCTTACTACAATTTGAATGCCCTTTGGAGTAGACGTAATTAATTTAATTCTTTTTGTTATATCTTTTTTCCAAGGACTTTAGATTCTATTTCTGCCATTTTCAGTTGTGAGATTATTTAGCTCTCAGTATAAAACAAAACAGGCTGTGGGCTTCTCTTCTAAAATTCTCCATGGCGGATAAATTTGATCTTGAATTAAGAACAGGATGAGTTTTATTTTAGTATTAACGATTTTAGGTAGCATGATTGTAACAAGGTACACCCAGTCGATGTCAATGGTAGGTAGAAAATCTGCATCATCCTTGAACACATCCCTTGTGACAAGTTAAGGAGCTAAAAACAAAACGAGGGAGATTAAATTAACCATAAGGTTGCTTTTGATACTTGATAGAAAAAGGCATGAGCCGGCTAATTTGAAATACTTGAGGAAGCTGCTGTGGACTTACGGGGAAAGCCAATTAGTACACAATAATACACCATTTTTTAGATATGGAAATCTACAGGTGGTGGAGTTCGGTAAGACTTTGCGGTTGTCATTGTGGGTACCAGGCATCAAAATAATGCAACATAGATTATTCAAGAATATATAAGGTTGATTGGTAAGAAAAGTTTTTTATACAACTGCAGGAGAAGATGACAATGTGGTGCAGCTAGCATAAGGTATGCAACAATCGTAGTTTAGTGCAGATTAGGTGTCAGATGTGAAAGTAATTTAGTGCTTCCTGGGCTCATTCCAATATGATTATGGTTAAATGCCAGTAATGTAGCATGTATTTTGCACGTGACCATGAGATATTTTATTTGGATAAAATATAGAAAAGCCCTTTAAGGTTAAGTGAATATATAAAAAAGTCATCTATAGTTTCAAAACATACACTCTGATATCTTGTGGTTTGAACTAATTTAAAAGAACAACGGAAATCATCAGAATTAATGGGTTTAAAATACACGCGCTTCTTTTGCGAGTATTTGTATCATAAATAAATAAATTTTTAATTGGTATACCTATTATACCCTTAGAATTATAATATAGAAAAATCCCCTGTGGTTAAGCAAATCTATAGAAAAAGTCTCTTATAATTTCAAATCATACAATTCAGTACCTCGTGGTTTGAACTAATATGAAAAATCAACAAAAATCATTTAAATTAAAAAGTTTGAGGTTTGTTGACATGGAAAATAATTTTTAAATCAAAATTTTTAGCTAATATACCTATTAAACCCCTTAGAACTCATAAAATTTTCAAAAACAATCCAAAACCCCCAAATACGACTCACCTTATTTCTATACATAAAATAAATAAGCAAAAGTTTCCCAATAAAACTCACCTTGTTTCTATACACAAAATAAATAAATAAAAACTTTCAAAAAAACTTACCTTATTCCTATGCACAAAATAAATAAATAAAAGCAAAATATAACCACATAGGGTTTTTCCGTAGGTTGGCTTAATCACAAGGAATTTTTCCATAAGTTTGTTTAATGGGATGATTGTTAGAAGGTCTTTTATTGCTTATATATATTAGGCAACTCACTTGCATCAACCCAATAAAGAATATTATCCAAATTACAGTAAGATATTTGTCTACTGCTAAAACCCAACCAAAATATGTATGTCTATTTGTGCTTATAGCAATCAATATGGCAAAACTGTCACCATCAATTAGATATCTCTCTAATATTCTGCCATTATTTAACAATTCATATATCTGAATACATTTTTCTCTCTCTTCTGTCAAGTTTTTCTGGCCCTCTTGATTGATTGACCAATCAAATCCTTCAATTTGACAACCCGTAGCACTCAACAAATTTGACAAAATTCCTCTCCGATCTCTATTTTCACACTCGCAACAATCTAACAATTTTCGGACCAATCTTATGACCAAATCCTTCACCAACTACACATTTCAGAGCAAGAATCCAATCATAACAGTATGACTAAGGTTAATATTAACTGAATTGGACATGATTCCCAAGGTGAAATTGAGTTAATAACTAGTATTGTGAGATTAGCCCCACATAGGACGAAAGGCAAAGATGACTAGTTTTGGTTTGAACTCGTGACTCCGCTCAAGAGTCATTAGACCAGTCCAAATCCAATCAACTTGCAAACAATAATCCAATCACGCCAGTATGACTAAGACTAATATTAATTGAATTGGATATGATTTCCAAAGCAAGCTAAAGTTGAGTTAATAACAGACTTTGAGAGATCCATCCCACATAGGACGAAAGGAAAGGATGAGTAGTTTTGCTTTGAACTTGTTACTCCGCGCAAGAGTCATTAGACCAATCCAAATCTCTCATCAGAGCAAATCTCACATGGTCTGGTCATATGCAACATCAAGTAAAGGTTTGGAGAATGATATTAAAGATGGCTTTGATGCTGTGGAAAGAGCATCAAGTAAAGGTTTGGGGAATGACGGGAAAGAGTGTTGAGAAGAATCCAGCATCAGAATTTTTGAGGAATTTAGTTCAATTCATTTCAGATAGTTGATGGATTTTTGAGGCTACAATTCACACTTTACAGACATAGTTATGATGTAGTAATTAGTACTTTCGATTTTCAATTCATTCATTGGCTTTTCTTTTTTTTTTTTTTTTGGGCTTAGATATTGTATAGGACACTAGGTAGGCATCTTTCTTTTTCTCTTCCAAATAAATATGTTTTAATTTAATTACCTTCATAGAAGAGTTGCCGAAGGAAATAGAATATGAATCTCTGATTGAGAAAAGTTGGAAGAGTCTTGGAAAGATTTAGTATTTTTTTTAAGTTAGTTTCTTCTTTTTTTTTGAGATATCAATTGTCTTAAAATAATATCTTACTACAATTTGAATGCCCTTTGGAGTAGAGCTAATTAATTTACTTCTTTTTGTTGTATCTTTTTTTCCAAGGACTTTAGATTCTATTTCAGCCATTTTTAGTTGTGAGATTATTTAGCTCTCAGTATAAAACAAAACAGGCGGTGGGCTTCACTTCTAGAATTCTCCATGGCGGATAAATATGATTTGAATTAAGAACAGGATGAGTTTATTTTAGTACTAACGATTTTAGGTAGCATGATTGTAACAAGGTACACCCAGCTGATTGATAGGTGCCGAACCTGTACAATAATAATAAATAAAACCTAACTATTATCAAAAGCAGTCAATAATCAATTCTAAGTACTGGAACAAGGACTCTGGGTGTGCGATAGATTACTTAATTCACCCTGTTCCCAAAGAGTTTGCTTAATCCGATATACCAAAATTAATTATCTGACTAAATTCACTAACTAATAGACAGTGGCAAGCAGGGTCGTTTCCTTAGGGACTGGGGAGAAATTTGTTTCCTTTCGAGTCAAGATAAATGGGAGGTGTTAGGATTAAATGCTAATGAACTAAATAAATCAAATGTGAAAAATAATTAATTAATAGAAATAATTATTTCTCTAAGCACGAAATAACCCTAAGTACGACCGTAGGATTTAATTTCTAAATTGCATTAAGAATTAGAAAATCCCAACCCTAAATAACAAACACGCTACGAGAGTTTGTTTAAGTTAGATCGTATGTTTTCCTGACATAAACCCAATTATGCCAGTTGCTACCGGGATGAAAGTAATCGAACAATTACGGATTCAACTACCCCCAATTAGCAAATAACCTACGTGAATAATTAAATATTGCGCATCTATTGAATCATACACGATAGCTATAACAACAATTAAAAGTAGAAAATATACAAATACCAATAAATGAAGGAAACAGTTAAAATAATTTAGATCTCACAGTTATTGTTGAACCAAATCTTCAGTTATCCCCTTGACTAGAATTAGATGATTAGTTCTCCATTAATGGAGAACAGGCCATGCGAAAAAGCTATTTGGAGCTTACAAAATTGTTCCTCTCCAAATCGGCCAACAAGAAAAGAGGTATAAGAACAATAGTAACTATTCGCCTTTTTTGTCTCTAGCCAAAGAGATAATGAATTGATGTCTCACGAATCTTTGCTCAATTACCTAATTGATTGGTTTCCTAATACCAATCCAACTCCTAAAAAGATTTCTATTACAAATCAATTTCCTTCAACTTTTCTTTTCCTTGAGAATGATTCCCGAAATAAGAAGAGTCCTGGCAACTAATAACTTAGGAAGTTGACTCGGATTGGGAAACTGCCCAATATCAATCCCGACTTTCTGACCTTGAATGTAGGTCTCGAATGTACTACCATCAAATTAACTGAAAAATTACTACTTTTAATCACGTTTTGTTCCTTTTCCTACAATTAGCATCATTAACCAAATATAAGTAGAATCCGACAATTAAAACAATAATTGGCTAAAATCAAGGGAAGAATAATTATAAATTTTGCAACAAATTATGACCTATCAATTTCCCCCACACCTAAACCATGCTTGTCCTCAAGCATGAGAACAACAAATTAAGCATAAAATTCAAACAATGGCTATTACTTAAATTTTTTGTTGCCAAGATACAATTAAAACATATATCAAGTATTAGTGGCAATTTTCATGAAATATCTCTCCAGTTAGTTTTCAAGATCAAGAACTCTTTCAATTTATAATTAATTAATCTAAGAATATAAAATATTCAACCAGCATCCATAAGCAAATGGTTTGACAATTAAACAAAATCTCAACATTAAAATTCATCGATCAGCGGGCTAACAATTCATTCAAAACACTTCCACATTTTTCACTATTAGCACATTTTTTTTTCTAAAATATCCCCACACTTGATTGATTTTTTTTTCTTCAGGGGGAATGGTTAGTCTTTAGCCATTTAAGCGTTTTGACGCGAAAAAATCGACACTTATGGTGAAGACCTCCGGTTATTAGGCAACGATACTAGCGGAGTATAGCCGAATACTATTCATAAATAAGCACCAAATTACAATTAAAAATCACATAAACCCGCTTTATTTCTTAAATATGGAGAACTAAGATTAATAGTTGAACCAATTTATATAAAAAAATGCTAGACAAATATTTACAATACTTAGAAAAGTTAACCACAAAGTGTAAAAGTCACAAAATCTCAAATATTCATCAAAGAGATACCCTTTAAGTTAACCATATCATACTTAACACCTTAGAATGTAAAATCTTAGCAATAGAAAATTTTGAGACATCTAACCATCGTTTATCAAGAATAATAACAAATATGCATAAAGATAGGCAAAAATTGGATAAAATTCGACAAAGTCAAACAAAAAATTCCAACAAAAATGCCTACACTTGCACTTTTTTAATAAAATACCAATATACTACTCCCTCCACACCTAAATCTTATATTGTCCCCAATGTAAGCAATAAAGAGTAAAATACAAAGCAAAAAGAGACAACGAAACTTCCCTGATCATCAAAGGGGGGTTGTGGCACAACTGTAGGTGAGAGACAAAAGACATGTAGAGCTCGATGGCGAAACTGATGAAGTGAAGGCTATGATCGGCAGCTAAGGATGTCGAGTGGCTCACGATGGATGAGGAAGAATTAAGCGCGATGAGCAGCGATAATCAGGAATTGACAACCCACGATGAACAGCGCAATGGTGGCGATGGAATTTGAGATCCTTTGGTTGCAGTCTTGCGGCTGGAAAAGAAAAGGAAGGAATAAAAAGGAAAGGGAGAGAAGAAGAAAAGAAAGAAAGAAAGAAGAAAGAAAGAGAAAGAGAAAAAGAAAATGGAAAAAGAAAAGCAAAGAAAGAAAGAGAGAAGGGAGAGAAGGAAATTTTTTTTTTTTTAGAACCACTGTGTTAGACGTGGGCACGCCTAACTGCCCTCGAGTCTTCTGACCAACTCTGGAAAATTAAGTTCCTTAAACGAGACCATATGACGTGGGCATGCCTAACTACCAGAGAGTCTTCTGACCAATTTTTGAAAATTGAGTTCCTTAAACGTAACCATCTGACGTGGGCACGCTTAACTAATAGAGAGTCTTCTGCCCTCAGACGCGAAATGCCTTCCTTAGGCGTAACCACTTGACGTGGACATGTCTAACTACTAAGTAGTTTTCTGTCCGCCAAATTAAAACCTCCTTCCTTAGGCGTGACCACTTGACGTGGGCACGTCTAACTGCTAGCTTCCCGCAACAAAAGCAATAAATTACTAAACGCAAATAACACTTAACAAAAACTCCAGAAACATGAGAAAACTAAAACAAAGGGTCTTGGGTTGCCTCCCAAGCAGCGCCTTTCTTTAATGTCTTTGGTTAGACATTTTCATATTTATTCACGGAGGATAAAATCGTGTAACTCGTTTCAATGCTTCATCTTCTATGTAATCCTGATAACCCTCGTAAATAGAGTCATTCTTGAACACACGAGCTACGGTCTTCCATGGATTAGTAGATGGCGCCAAACAAGTCAACAAGAATTTTAATTCTTCACTCGCTCCTCCATCACGTGTTCTTGCTAGTTCAAGATATTTTGCCATCGCAACTCTTAATTTATTCCTGTCATGAAACTCAAAATTTTCTGATATAATAAAGTCAATCTCATTAACAGGAATTAAAGAACAAGAGTCACGAAAATATTGATTAAGGAACGGAGGAGATGTCACCGCATTTAGAGATTGTTCACTGGATTCATCCATTTGAACAATTTGATATTGATCCACTTGAACAATTTGATATTGGGGTTCCTTTTCTTGTACTTCAATTCCATTTTCAACTGCATCTTTAGATTTTTTTTTCTTGAGACTCTTGCAGTTCCATGTTATTTGTCAAGATAATTGTACTCTCATCTTCTTTAAGGTTATTGATGGTCTGTAAGGGCAATTTTTCGTAAATTAGAGAAATCAATTTACTCATTGTAGATGCCAATTCACGTCTTCCATCTTCCATCTCTTTAATCATCCTTTGTATCTCCTGTTGAATTTGATATGTGTTAGTAGCTCTTAATTCAACCATTTCTTTAAGAGACATACCTGACAAGGATGATGGCTGTTGCTGTTGATACCAAAAATTGACAAGTCGTCAGCCTGTGCAATAATAAAACCTGCTCAAACTAAAAGTGATTTCTGTAGATAGCAGTAAGCAGGGTCGAATCCACAGGGACTGGGAGTACTTATTTCTTTTCAAGTTCACAGTGACAAGGGGGTGTTTTTATGCAGAAGATGGCAAACAAAGAAAATCTAAGAAGCTACTAAAAATTAAATAACAATCTACTAAAATCAAATGAGTGATAATTAAGGATCTAGCCAAGAAATAACTTCAGCAATGGTTCACCTAATTGATCATCGATAAGCAAAGGCAATTCCAATTATTTACTAATAAATAGGTTATAACTGCCAAACAAGCGATGACAGTCAACCCCTCCTTACTGTGTCGATGATTAAGGTACGCCCGTTAATCACTGCTCTAATTGAGAAATAATCCTAGGTACGCCCATAGAATTTAATTCCCCAATTGCCTTACGTATTAGAGGAGCCCTATTCTAATCAAATAACGCACTACCAGGGTTATTTTAGATTAGCCCGCGTATTCCCCTGACACAAACCTAATCATGCCAGTTGCCACTATTTTAGAGCAATTAAACAATTACGGATTTAATGCCCTAATTGACAATAGATTATCCAATCAACTAATTATCTGGATCCAAGACAATCAATTAATTAAATAACCATAAGCATAGCAACCAAGAAATATGCGGATACCAATAAATAAAAGGAAAAGATTAAATTAAAACAATCTCACAATTTTTAGGCGAACCAAAACCTTCGTTGCTCCTTGACCAGAGAAAATGGCTTTAGCTCATTGTTGATGGGAAAACCCCATACAAATTTGCAAAGGAAATCGTGGCCATCGTCCGGCTAAATTTGGAAAATCCAATTCGTCCGAATACTGAATACATAGAAAAGCTACAAAAGGCCATTCACGGCTTCCACTCCGTTCCACGCACAAAGGAAAAGAAAAACTACTAAAAGTAACTAAAGAAGGAAAAAGTCAAAGCCAAGGATGGCTAAGCTACTGACATTCGTATGTTTCTTAAGCCAAAGAGAATAAATCCAAGGGAAAAGTCAACAACTGCGGCTAAGAAAAACTAGAGACCAAAAGCTCTTCCTGTTGTGCGGCGGCTCCCCTTCCGGAGAGGAAGAAGAAGCTCCCTTTTTTCCTGCGCAATTTTCCTTTATAAAGTAGTGCTCCTTGCGACGGCTCCTGTGCGGAAAAATGAAGACTTCGGCCCAATTTGCCCAACAAGGGCTCATGTTTTGTTGTTCCAAAAATGCCCCTAGGACAAACTCTATCATCTGGACTCTTTTTCTGCCAAATTAGCACCTGTTATTATATTTTCGTTCTACTCCCTGAAATAAATGTAAAATACTAAAAGTGAGTAGAATCTAATAATTAATTCACATTGGGTTAAGTAATAGGGGAAATTAATTATAAAATAAATGATAAAATTACAACCTATCAATATTGGTGTTGAAAATTGATTGGCTCTGGCGTATAATTAAAGTTGGAGTTGTCCCACCATCCTTAATCATACCCGTTTGAGTAAGGGTCATACCACGTTTGAGGTTGGAGTGAAAAATCTCCAAACTTATTCATGTAGGCATTCAGGTAATCTTGATATTCAAAACACACACCGGTTGAATGATCTGTGGCATAACAAATTCCACAGGTTGTAGCAGCCATTTTTTCTATAAGAAAGCTTAGTGAATCTGAATACTGATCATCAGAAAAAGCACAAGCCTCATTTTCTTTCATAGGACTAAAATCCAATCTATCACCAAAATATGGAATGTTAGCAGCCAAAGACTATATAAAAAAATAAGAGAAAAAATAAATTAATTAAAAAAATGAAAACAAGATGAACTAAAAAAGAAACAAATTAATCAGGCACTAGTCCTCGGCAACGGCGCCAAAAATTGACAGGTGTCGGACCTATGCAATAATAATAAATAAAACCTAACTACCACCAAAAGTAGTCAATAATCAATTCTAAGTACTGGAGTAGGGACTCTAGGTGTGCGATGGATTACTTGATTCACCCTGTTCCCGAAGAGTTTGCTTAATCCGATATACCAAAATTAATTATCTGACTAAATTCACTAACTAGTAGACAGTGGCAAGTAGGGTCGTCTCCTCAGGGATTGGAGAAAAATTTGTTTCCTTTCGAAATGCTAATGAACTAAATAAATCAAATGCGAAAAATAATTAATTGACAAAAATAAATGAGAAAACTCTAGCCAATGGTACACTTCAGAAATGATTCATGCATTGATTATCGATTTACAAATAATTCCAACATTTATTAATAGATTAGTTATAGCTGTCATACACGCGATAAACAACAAGTTTTTCCTTATTCGATAGTCAAGGTACGACTGTTAACTATTTCTCTAACCACGAAATAACTCTAAGTACGACCGTAGGATTTAATTTCTAGATTGCATTAAGAATTAGAAAATCCCAACCCTAAATAACAAACATGCTACGAGGGTTTGTTTAAGTTAGATCATATGTTTTCCTGACATAAACCCAATTATGCCAGTTGCTACTGGGACGAAAGTAATCAAACAATTACGGATTCAACTATCCCTAATTAGCAAATAGCCTACGTGAATAATTAAATATTGCGCATCTATTCAATCACACATGATAGTTATAACAACAATTAAAAGCAGAAAACATACAAATACCAATAAATGAAGGAAATAGTTAAAATAATTTAGATCTCACAGTTATTGTTGAACCAAATCTTCAGTTATCCCCTTGACTAGAATTAGATGATTAGTTCTTCATTAATGGAGAACAGGCCATGCGAAAAAGCTATCTAGAGCTTACAAAATTGTTCCTCTCCAAATCGGCCAACAAGAAAAGAGGAATAAGAACAATAGTAACTATTCATCTTTTTTGTCTCTAGCCAAAGAGGTAATGAATTGATGTCTCACGAATCTTTGCTCAATTGCCTAATTGATTGGTTTCCTAATACCAATCCAACTCCTAAAAAGATTCCTATTACAAATCAATTTCCTTCAACTTTTCTTTTCCTTGAGTATGATCCCCGAAATGAGGAGAGTCCTGGCAGCTAACAAATTAGGAAGTTGACTCTGATTGGGAGACTACTCAATATCAATCTCGACTTTTTGACCTTAAATGTAGGTCCCGAATGTACCACCATCAAATTAACAGGAAAATTATCACTTTTAATCACGTTTTGCTCATTTTCCTACAATTAGCACCATTAACCAAATATAAGTAGAATCCGATAATTAAAACAATATTTGGCTAAAATTAAGGGAAGAATAATTATAAATTTAACAACAAATTATGACCTATCATCGATGTCAATGCTAGGTAGAAAATCTGCATCATCCTTGAACATATCCCTTTTGACAAGTTAAGGAGCTAAAAACAAAACGAGGGAGATTAAATTAAGCATAAGGTAGCTTTTGATACATGATAGAAAAAGGCATAAGCCGGCGAATTTGAAATACTTGAGGAAGCTGCTGTGGACTGACGGGGAAAGCCAATTAGTACCCAATAATACACCATTTTTTAGAGATGGAAATCTGCAACTGGTGGAATTCGGTAAAACTTTGCGGTTGTAATTGTGGGTTCCAGGCATCAAAATAATGCAACATAGGTTATTCAAGAATATATAAGGTTGATTGGTAAGAAAACTTTTTATACAACTTCAGGAGAAGATGACAATGTGGTGCAGCTAGCATAAGGTATGCAACAATCGTAGTTTAGTGCAGATTGTTTAGAGATGGAAATCTGCAAGTGGTGGAGTTCGGTAAGACTTTGCGGTTGTAATTGTGGGTTCCAGGCATCAAATTAGTACACAATAATACACCATTTTTTAAGTGGTGGAGTTCGGTAAGACTTTGCGGTTGTAATTGTTAGATTATTCAAGAATATATAAGGTTGATTGGTAAGAAAACTTTTTATACAACTGCAGGAGAAGATGACAATGTGGTGTAGCTAGCATAAGGTATGCAACAATCGCAGTTTAGTGCAGATTAGGTGTCAGATGTGAAAGTAATTTAGTGCTTTTTGGGCTCATTCCAATATGATTATGGTTAGATGCCAGTAACGAAGCATGAGTTTTGCACGTGACCATGAGATTTTTTATTTGGATAAAATATAAAAAAGCCCCTTAAGGTTAAGTGAATATACAAAAAAACCACCTATAGTTTCAAAACATACACTCTGATACCTTGTGGTTTGAACTAATTTAAAAAAGCAACGAAAATCGTCAGAATTAATGGATTTGAAATACACGCACTTCTTTTGCGAGTATTTGTATCAGAAATAAATAAATTTTTAATTGATATACCTATTATACCCTTAGAGTTATAATACAGAAAAATCCCCTGTAGTTAAGCAAATCTATAGAAAAAGTCCCTTATAGTTTCAAATCATATAATCCAGTATCTCGTGGTTTGAACTAATATGAAAAATCGACAAAAATCATTTAAATTAAAGAGTTTGATGTTTCTTGACATGGAAAATAATTTTTTAAATCAAAATTTTTAGCAAATATACCTATTAAACCCCTTAGAACTCATAAAATTTTCAAAAACAATCCAAAACTCCCAAATACGACTCACCTTATTTCTATACATAAAATAAATAAACAAAAGTTTCCCAATAAAACTCACCTTGTTTGTATACACAAAATAAATAAATAAAAACTTTCAAATACAACTTACCTTATTCCTATGCACAAAATAAATAAATAAAAGCAAAATATAACCATCGAGGATTTTTCCGTAGGTTGGCTTAATCACAAGGGATTTTTCCATAAGTTTGTTTAATAGGATGGTTGTTAGAAGGTCTTTTATTGCTTATATATATTAGGCAACTCACTTGCATCAACCCAACAAAGAAATATCATCCAAATTACATTGTTTAAGATATTTGTCTACTGCTAAAACCCAACCAAAATATGTATGTCTATTTGTGCTTATAGCTGTCAATATGGCAAAACTGTCACCATGAATCAGATATCTCTCTAATATTCTGCCATTATTTAACAATTCATATATATGAATAAATTTTTTTCTCTCTTCTGTCAAGTTTTTCTGGCCTTCTTGGTTGATTGACCAATCAAATCCTTCAATCTGACAACCCGTAGCAATCAACAAATTTGACAAAATTCCTCCCCGATCTCTATTTTCACACTCGCAACAATTTAACAATTTTCGGACCAATCTTATGATCAAATCCTTCACTAACTACACATTTCAAAGTTAAATTTGTGGTCTAATTCGATTAACTAAATACTTTTCGACAACTTTATGTCCTAATTCTCTGACAGTAGAAACGCCCAAGACTAACCTCATAATCTAGCTCTAATACCAATTGTACAACCCAAAATTTTAGGATTCTAATAATAATCAATATGTGCAAGGTTACGGAATTGAAGGGATAAAACAAAACACTCAAAACATATTTGGGAGAGAAGAAAATAATCAACTCACAATATTATTAAACAATGAAGAAAGTTACACCATAATAGAAAACGTGACAAACTCTACTAGATTCTCTCTAGAAAACACCCTAAATAATGTCCTATTTATAATCTACCAGATTTGTTTGGAAAGAAACCACTTGCATAAGAAATTACCAAATAAAACATAAATTCCTAAATTGCACAACTATTAAAACCTAGCTCTAATAAAAATAATAAATAAATAAATAAACACTTTTAGATTTGGTTTAGTTTGCCAACACTTTTCTTCATTAGAAATTCCCAAACAAGTTGACGACAAAAATGTTAGGAAGAATTAAGGACATAGGAAAAATTGAAGTAATTAAGACTCTGCAAATTCAATACGTGGAAATCCATAGAAAATTTTTTTGGAAGATGCAAAAGCATTAGTAAACCAAAGAAAATTTTTTGTGATTATGTGTTACAATCTTATAATTTCCAGAGAGAGTTGCAGTTTTAGTCTCTAATGTTTGGTCTATCTGCTAAATTGGTCAGTGACCCAGCTTAAAGTGATAATCCATCTTTTTGAATAAACAATTCAAAAGTGAATTAAAGAATGATTAAAGGTAAAGGGTTGCTGCTTAAGCTTCTCAATCATAGCATGCAGTGATTGGCATTTCAGGTGGGCATAAGGTGTAAACTGACGAGGGAAGTTAACAAATATTCGTAGGTCCTATGCAGACTCCATCGTTGTACATATTAACAAATCTTAATTCTGAAATAAAAATATATTTTATATATATATGAATACATTTATTTATTTATAAATTTATAAATATATTTATGTAATTTTGTTTTATAATATATATTAATATGTATATTTCAATTATGTATATTATATATAAATTATATTAATATTAATGTATATTATATATATTATACATTTCTAATATTATATATTTATACATACATATTATAAATATTTCATTTTATTTAAAATATATTTAAAATATATTTACATAAATATTATATGTTATATAAATTATATAATATAATATATAATATATTATACATTTATATAAATGTACATTTATACATAATATATAAATATTTATGTATATTTATAATATACATTTATATTATGTATTATATATAATATAATACATTTATACATTTATATTAATATACATAATATTAATTTTACATTTATACATAATATTAATACATGTATACATTTATATTAATTATATTAATACATTTCTACATAATATTAATACATATTTATAATATATTAATTTATACATTTATATAATATTAATTTATAATTTATACGTTTATAATAATATACACTTATACATTTAAATATACATTTATATTATGTATTATATATAATATAATACATTTATACATTTATATTAATATACATAATATTAATTTTACATTTATACATAATAGTAATACATATATACATTTATATTAATTATATAAATACATTTCTACATAATATTAATATATATTTGTAATATATTAATTTATACATTTATAATATTCATTTATAATTTATACATTTATAATAATATACACTTATAATTTATAATATATTTATAATATTCATTTATAATTTATACATTTATAATAATATACACTTATACATTAATAAATATATTTATATTATGTATTATATATAATATAATACATTTATATATTTTTATATGAATATATAAATATATTTATTTATAAATATCTATAAATGTATAAATGTATATTTATATAAAAATATAAAAATTATAATTTATACATTTATATAATTCATTTATAATTTATACATTTATAATAATATACATTTATACATTTGTAAATATAAATGTATTATAAATGCATAAATGTATATTTATATAAAAATATAAAAATTATAGTATTCTAAAAATACTAAAAAATATGTTTCAAAAATACCTCTAAAAATAATCCAAACAAATCTACAGTAAAAGTTTTTCATATAGTTTTTGAAAAACAACCCTAAAAACAACTAATCCAAACGGACTTGTTTTTCAGATTCGAAATGCTACAGTAGTGTTTTTGAAAAACAACCCCAAAAACAGCTAATCCAAACAGAGCCTACATCATTTTACTTTTTATACTTGAGGCACATGTCGTGATGAGAAATAATAGATTCATTCTATTCCTTTATGCTTCAGTGTATACACTTTGTATAGTTTTTTTAGCTGTTATCCACGCATTGTTAAGGCATACCATATCAATATAACTTACCATTGTGAACAGAAAACAATATAAAACAAATATGACAAAGAAATTCAATTTAATTCTTTGATGTTTTACTAGTCACCTACGTCTGCGATTTGAGTCATCGATGAGTAGGTGGAATACCCCATGCCTGATCTTTTTTGAAAGGAAAAGAATAAAAGAAAAATAAAGAAGGTAAAATAATTATTAAATATTTAATAAGACTTTCTGGCTTGCGTCCACAAGGCATTTGTGTCCAAAAGTATCCACACACAATTCCTAGGTACCAAGTGTGATAAGTAACGCGTTTTTGACAGGGACAAGCTCAGAGTTTGAGCCTCCTTACGAGGAAATGAATGCCTTTTGACTGTGGTTTATCTTGAAGTTATGAGAAATAAAAAAAGCTACAACTCTCTATGATATTCTACGATTGCAACAGCAAATTCTCACCAAACTACTCCACCACAGCAATTATTGTGTACTAATTATCTGTTGAAGTGGAAATATGCAAAGGTTTTGGAATCAAGTATATTGGACTGTTTTCCCTATTGTCTTTTCGATACGTATTCGCTTGGATATTTCTTATTCTCATGCTTTATCCCCACCGCCACATGAGAAAAGATGTTAACAGCAAAGGATGTCCCAAAAATGAAAGAAAAGCGGAATGAAGCATATAAAATGAAAATGGCTTTCTTACTCTTAATTTAAGATACGAGACAAATAAATAAGTACTCATTAGCTCCCTATTTAAAAAATAATTAATTACAAAATCCAAAGAATAAGTGTATCATATTTATTTAGATTTACATGTTTGGATTGCAAATTTTTTCAAAAAAATTGTTACGTTTTCTATGATCATATTTTTCAATCACCTTTCTACCTTTCATATGTCAAATCATTTACAGAAAATAGTAATCCAAACGAGATTGAATTTGAAACTCGTAGTATAAAACCTACTTACCAAATATCCCTTAAACTTTAAATAGTTTTTTTTTTTTTGAAGGATAAAACTTTAAATAGCTAATGCAAGAAACATTTTGGGTCTATCGTGTTGGTAAATTGAAATGTGGGGCAAAAAGTGGAGCTGTGTGGAATGGATCCTTTTACCTGTATACCGTCTAATATCTAGCAATAGTTGAGTAAAAGTTGTGGACTACATTAAAAGATGTAAAGTAAATCGTCAAAAGCTGTAAATCAAGCTCAAAGAGTCAAGGCCCAGTAGGAGTATTACTAAGGAAGCAATCCCTTTCTCCTTAGTAAAAAAAATATATATATCCTTTCTGAATCCATATTCCAGAATCGAATAATCATCCTTTATTTATTCACTATTATATATGTTCAATACTTTGTTGAGTAATGGATCACGGAATCCAGCACCAGTTGATTAAGAAGTTGCTCAGTAATTCTTCTTTTCGATGTGGATCGGACACGAATTTGTAATCTTCTTGGTCTCCAACACTGCACACTTTTGTCCTTTTATTTCAACCAAAAATTAAATAGTATCAGTTGTTTTCTATTCTGCATATTTCAAGGATTAATTTCACTTTACACCGCTCAATTATGCCTGAATTCCTACTTAAACCACTGAACTTTAATTACTTTATTAAAGTATAATATTTGTCTCACTTTGGTCTTTTAATGTACAAATTCTGTCCTATTTTAATTCCTAAATTATAAAATCTATTTCACTTTAATCCTAAAGAAGCAATTTGGACAAAGATATGATTACAAATGAGGGTGCTTGATAAATATTGGTAAGGAATGGGTATCAAATTTAATAATCAATTTTTTACCTTTAATTTCTTTTTTCTTTTCATATCTTTCTTCTTTCTCGTTCAAATGTTTATCCCACATACCCATCCACCATATATATATATATATATATATATATATATATATATATATAAATATAAATATATATATATATTCATATACAAATATTAATATTTTGTTTAAAATATATTTATAAATATATTTATATTTATATAAATATATTTATTTATATATATTTATTTCAATTTATAAATATATTTATTTCAATTTTGTTTTATAATATGTATATTAATATATATTAATATGTATATTTCAATTTGTATATTTCAATTATGCATATTAATATGTATATTATATATATTATATCAATTGAAATAAATATTATATATTTATATATAAATATTTTTGTTTAAAATATATTTATTTATATATTTTTTTATATAAATATATAAATATATTTATTTCAATTTTGTTTTATAATATGTATATTAATATATATTAATATGTATATTTCAATTTGTATATTTCAATTAATATTTATATTTTATTATATATAAATTATATTAATATTAATATGTATATTTCAATTATGTATATTAATATTAATATGTATATTATATATATATATTTAAATATATATTTATATATGTATATTAAATATATATTAATATACATATTATCAAAAAAATTGAAATAAAAAATATTATATATATAAATAAATAAATATTAATATATAGAAACAGAGCTAGTATATATTTAAAAAAATCCCAAAAATAAAAAAAAATTTAAAAGATTTTGGAATCAAATGTGGGATTCATCAAAACCCTCCAATCTAGTTGGGGATTGAGAGTGGCTGATTTTTCATGATTCATTCCAAGATTTCAAAACCCATACCCATTAGCCAAGCAACAATTTTGGGACTCAATCCAATTCTTGATTCCTATACCCTCCAACCAAGCACTTGAGTAATGGATCACGGAATCCAGCACCAGTTGATTAAGAAGTTGCTCAATAATTCTTCTTTTCGATGTGGAACCGACGCGAATTTGTAATCTTCTTGGTCTCTAACACTGCACACTTTTGTCCTTTTATTTCAACCAAAAATTAAATAGTATCAGTTGTTTTCTATTCTACATATTTCAAGGATTAATTTCACTTTATACCGCTCAATTATGCCTGAATTCCTACTTAAACCACTGAACTTTAATTACTTTATTAAAGTATAATATTTGTCTCACTTTGGTCTTTTAATGTACAAATTCTGTCCTATTTTAATTCCTAAATTATAAAATCTATTTCACTTTAATCCTAAAGAACGATATTTGTCTCACTTAAATATAATATATGTCTCACTTTTGTCATTAATTTTACCAAAGTGGGACAAAATTTTTATTTTAAGGACTAAAATGTCTCATTTTAAAGTTTAGGAATCAAAGTAAAAATCTGAGCATGGGTAAAAGGTGAAAAGTGGAATTAACCCTATATGAATTAGAGGAATGTGTTTTATTTTTTATTACCATTGTTTGGATGTATTATTTGAAATATTATTTGGAATAATTACTTTAGTACTTTTTGTGATGTGATGTATGTGAGATAAAAAGGTGATTGGAAATATAAAAAAATGGGTTAGAAAATATGTTTATAATGCAAGCGAAATATTATTTGAGATAATTTGTTATCCAAACAAACTCTTTATTAGAATAAAAGCAAAGCAGTTTGACGCGGTTGTTGGTAGTCATATGAAAAGATCCAAACTGTTTTCTGATGTTCTTGTTCGGCATCCAGCAGTGATTTTCACTCAATTCTGACCACCCACTCTACATTTTTGTATTCGAGCTAAAGAACTCGCAACGAGGCAAACAAAATTCCCAACATTTTTCCTTTCTTTTGCTGGAAAAAATGCAACAAATTTTTTTTTTTTAAAAAAAAAGGACTGAAATGCATTGTCAAGTTAGAAGTGCAGAAAGTGCACTTCATTTATAAGTTTTGTGGAGCCAAGAATTTCAGAAGAAGATAAGGCCCATATACAAAGTTACAAAAGAACACAACGGAGAGATACAAAAACAGAATCTTTTCTTAATGAAGTTTCCAACTCCTAAAGACAGCTCAACAATTTAGTGTCCCATTTGTAATTCTTGACAAATGATAAATAAAAATACTTTATGGTTTTTTCAATCTGTTCCCCACAAGATAATCATATCAAGAAAGGGGGAGAGCGGAACGTGAAAGCTTAAAATTATCGCACATCGCCTAAATGGTGTATGTTTTTGTAGAAAAAAATGAGAAGTCGATTTAAATAATTGTTTTCAAGGCTTTTCTGAAAACTATTATATTTTAGCACCTTTATTAATAAATAAATTCGTGAGATAAATAGGTAGTAGATTAACGTGTTCAAAATTTTATTGTGAAGCATGTTTATGAATACCATGACCTAGACAAATTTCTTATATTTTAAACGCATGTCACGATGAGGAATAGATTCATTCTATTCCTCGGTGATTTAGTGCACACTTTTTATAGTCTTTTCAACCTTTGTCCATATATTGTAAAGTTTTACCACATTAATATAACTTACTAGTCATGTACAGCTGGGATCAAAGAGTCAGCCGTGGATAGGAGAAAACAAATCCTACACTTGATCATTTATGAAAAAATAAAAATAAAAAGGTAAAGCAATTATTAAATATTTAATAAGACTTTCTTACTAGTGCTTGAAAGGCACTGATTCAGGCACCGGTTAATCAATTTCCACATCTTTGATTTTGAAAAAGGTAAAATTAATCCAAATTCTTCTAAATGAAAGAAGATTGGAAAATAATTTTGATTATAAGCATTATTAAAATCTTAAAGAACCCACTCAGTACCATTAAACAAACCTTAAAAATATCCTAAACTGACCTGAGTATTTGTCTCCAGTCTAAGATAACTCTCTTTGGAGATATGATAGGTAACGCGTTTTTACAACGGACAAGTTGAGACCGTCCTTCTGAGTAAATGGATGCCTTTGAATCTGAAAGTTCAGAGCAGATAGTACTTAATAATTCAATAGACGAATTAGAGGTTTTTCAATTTCGCTTAAAATCTTGAGTAGTAGGTAGAGCAGTCTATTCCCAGGTATGGAATCCAATTACCAAATACCCCTTCAATTGCAAATAGTTAATGTAAGAAACGTTTGGGGATCTACCGTCTCAATACCTTAGCAATAATAATGAAATAAAAGTTGGCTGGGAAGACTCAAGGAAGTCGTCAACTCCACTAAGAAAACAAGTAATATATAAACAATGTATAACCCACCAAGGGAAGAAGGAGCTAAGAACATGGATCCATCCCATTGTATATTAAATAAAAGTTGACTGGGAAGACCAAGTCGTCAAGACCAGCATGTTGGTGTAGCATATAACAATGTTGTAGGAGTGGTCCTAAGTAACCAATCTGGTTGTCTGCCTTTGTATCAACCTTCTATTTGCAACCAAATATCCTTTGCAGATCATATTAGTAGTATTCTATCCTCGCAACATTTTATTGCCAAAAAAAACAAAAAAAGCAATGGCTGAATTGTTTGTTCCAAAGATAATAGATGTATTGGGTGATGTTGCCGTGAAGCAGCTCGGGGAGAAGGTCAACTTGGTGATGGGGGTCGAAGAAGAGGTGGCAAATATCAAAAGAAAGCTAGAAACGATTCAAAATGTGCTCCATGATGCAGAAAGACGAAGGCTGAAGGAGGAACCGGTCCGAAAGTGGCTAGAAGAACTTGAAGACATAACATATGAGATGGATGATGTACTGGACGAGTGGAACATCAAGATTCAGAAACCAAAATATGAGGGAACTCAACAGAAGCAGCCAACGTTGCGGAACAAGGTTCGTTGCTTTATCCCATCCCTTTGTTCTTGTCTCAAACAAGTTCCTGTGCGCAGTGATATAGCTCAGAAAATAAAGAAAATAAATGAACAGCTAGAATTAACTTTGAAAGAGGCAGATCAATTCAAGTTTATTACAAGTGGGGGGATTTCTGATTCTCATGATTTTCAGCGAATTATGACTACGTCAAGCATAGACGAATCAGAGGTCTATGGTCGAGCAGCTGATATGGAGAAGGTTCTTGACCAAATTTTGTCCAAGAGTAGTAGTCAAGGAAGGGATGGGGTTCAAGTTATCTCTGTAGTAGGGGCCGGGGGTAGTGGAAAGACCACACTCGCCCAGCTGCTCTTCAATAATGATAAAGTGCAGAACCACTTTGAACGTAGAAATTGGATCTGCGTATCAGATCCTTTCGACCAGAAAAGGGTCGCGAAAGCTATCCTTGAGAATGCTGGAAAAAGTTCTCACGAAGCAGAGTTGGATCCGTTGATCCGACGTATAAAGAAACTTTTTCCGGTAAGAGATTCCTGCTTGTCCAAATATGAATGACACGAAATTTATGAATGTTTTAATGCTTTGGATGTGTTTGGATCGACATCATTTGTAAAAAATTATTTATTTGCATCACAATTTATTTTATAATCGATTTTTAAATTTTTTCAATCATCTTTTCTATTTTATGTATATCATATCATAAAAAACTATTCTTACAAATAATATTCCCAATATTGTTCTAACTAATATTTTTTAAATAATTTCCTATCTAAACACAATTATTATTTTTACATGTCAGAGTTTTTTTCTTTTTTTTTTTTTTTAAACGAAAGAGCATATTCCATGCAAAGAAGGTTAATGGAGTTTGGTGGGCGAGTACACCTTTCCCTTCTCTAATTAGACTGTGTTGAGGTGAAAAAGGAGTTTGACTTGGACATGTAGCATTCTAGGATTGTAATTGTTTAATTCAGGCATTATTTACAAGTTGTGAATGTGTCATGTTAAACAGTAGTCGGGAGTATAATTTGACTTTGTATTATCAATTTCACGTACGAAAGAAGGCTTGTATTGGCAGGTGTAATGTCAAGAAAATACATCTGATCTTGCCTGTGTCAGTTGATACTTTATTTTTTATTTTTTTGGCCACTTGATGATATGTTTTGGTATATATACAGAGACTTACAACCACTTTCGCTGCTTAAAAAATCCCATCGGTTGAGACACTATCTCCTATAGTCATGTTAGTAAACATAATTCTGACGTTTTAGAGGAAAATCCAAACTAACGCTCCGATCACAATGAAAGAGTCCCTTACGGTAACCTTTCTATTCCGCCTTGATGTTCTTGAAGAGTTCTATATCAGTTGCGATGTACTTAATTTTGATTTCTCCAATTTCAGTCTTGTAGACTTCATTGCAACGGTCACATGCCTAATTATCCGTTTTACATTTGTAGTATCGGATGTAGAATTGCTCGATTTGGTTTGTCATTTTCGCTTACTGTCACTTGTAATTGCGGCAATTTTAGCTTAGATCTGTCTGGCTTTGTTTGCTTTCAGATCGGTCGTTTTAAGGATGTAGTTCGAGGCGATTTTTTTTTGCCTTTTGAGCTCTTTTCGCGTATTATATTTGAGAATATGGGATTTGAATATCAATTGTGTTGAAATTGTCTTGTGTTTTGACGTGGAATTGCAGTTGACCAGCATAGGGATCAATCCGCAGTTCATCACATTTACCAACGTCACCATGGAATCTGATAAATATATATGCATACGGGAGACTTCGCCACAAAACTCTGTTGTAATTATTGATATGAATATGCCAATGCAACCTTTGAGGAGGCCAATTACTGCTGATTCAGCACTTATGAATCCTAATACTAGAATATTAGCTTTAAAAGGTATGGAATTCATGTTTAAGTATTTTCGCTGACCTTGATTCATTTTTTTTGTTGATTTAATCAAACTTGTTTACTAGCATAGTTGATGTTGCATCGGAAAAGCTTAGAGGAGGTGTTTTCAGTCTGTGTGTTGGTTTGGCTGTATGTATGCCCTCTATCCCCTACAACATTTTTCCTTAACAAAGGGCAACTCACTATTAAAAGAGAGGTTTGACATGGAGCTAGTGGGCCGTGAGTACTTCAACAATTTGGCAATGCGTTCCTTTTTTCAAGAAATACAAAATGTTGAATATTACTATGAGTTTCGTGAATATGAGCAGTGCAAGATGCATGACATAGTGCATGATTTTGCACAATTTCTCACAAAAAATGAATGTCATGCACATGATGGAATTGGAAGAAATTCATCCAGTGAAAGACCACATCATCTAACAATTTTGGAAGGCACTGAGGAGATGTTTGGTTCTCGAGTCGTTGATTTTGGACGGCTCAGGAGCTTTTTAACTTTTTCTGAAATTGGAAGAGTAGTTCCCCAAAATCTATTCTGCAGGTTGAAGTGTGTGAGGACTCTGACTTTCAGCGATTGTGAGCTAGCTGAAATTCCTGCCGAGATCGGAAGGTTGATTCATCTTCGGCACTTGGACTTAAGTGTTAATCCTTTCGTGACACTGCCAGAAGTTGTACGTGATCTATATTATTTGGAAACTCTGGATATCACTCTCTGTAGAGAGCTTTTGTGCCTTCCTGAAAGGATTGAAGGTCTTGTACACTTGAGGCACCTTTTCAATCATGGGACCTCTGAATTACGTCAAATTCCACAAGGACTCGAGAAGCTGACGTCACTTTGTACTTTAACTCGGTTCATCGCCAGGAGTAACTTTGATGATTTGTCAATTTTGAAGGACCTGAACCAATTGGAAATATTGCGCAATGTAATTGAAGGAGAAGTAGATTTTGGCAATGCGGAACTCGAAAAGAAAATCAACATGCGTGAAATGGATTTGTGCTTTCGCTTGGGGGCCCACTTTATAGAAACTCCAAGTTGCATTGAAACCATGGAACCACCTCCAAACTTGCAACGACTTTGGCTAGATGGCTATCCAGGAGCCCAGTTACCAAGTTGGCTTGTGACAAAGTCTCACGCCAATAACTTCACAAGGCTATCTATTAGTGGGCCCTGCAACATCTCATCCTTGCTTGCCTTGTGGAAGCTATCATCCCTAGAAGAGCTTGTGCTCCTCAGAGTGGAAAAGCTGGAATATTTGGGTAAGGAATTCTTCGGAGTTGCAAAAGCTCTACATGAGAATAGTCGTGATGCTCTTGATACATTGTCAAACTCCGTGTCATCATCCTCAGCTGAAGCAATAGCATTTCCGAATTTGAAAAAATTATATTTTGGGTACCTAACAAATTGGACAAATTGGGAAGACTTAAGTAAAGATGATGAAGAAGTTGCGGTCTCTATCATGCCGAGTCTAGAGGAGCTAAAAATTAAGGACTGTAAAGAGCTTGAAGCTTTGCCGCATCGCATCCTCAGCAAGATATCATCTCTCAAAAATTTGAATATTCGATGTTGTAACAAATTGAGAGATCGTTACTCTGACAAAACGAGAGATGACTGGATAAAGATATCACGCATTCCTCGAGTTGACATATCTGATAAACATTAATCTGCTCAGGTATGGTTATTCACATATTTTTTTTATGTATCTATCATCTTTGAAGTCAAATAATTACTACTTATTGAATTACAACAAACAAAGGCCTGATTTTGTTTACAACAAACAAATAATTACTACTTGTAGAATATGACATGTGCTTAATAATGAATCAAGTGTTAACAGAGCCATATGCATAATGAAAATATGAAATATTCATTTATAGTTTAGAATGATTTTTTTTTTATTGAGAAGATGCAAGTCATTAACTAGTATATATAACACAAAATTTCTAACAATATCTAACTGTAAACTCTTGAATTTGGAATTCCATTTATGTCTTGTCTTTTTTCTCTCTTTTTTTTCACTTTTGTCCTTTGTTTTCCAGATAATACTCATTGATGGCTCAAAATGAAGCTACAGCAGAAGGCCTTGGGGGATCAACCTCTATGTCAACTTTTCACTTGGGTTCATGTAAAATTTCAAATAATTGTACATATGGTTGAAAAGGCACATCCAGTTGCTTTGTTCAAAATCATTTGTTGAAAGCGTCTGTAACCTTACCAATTTCCAGATTGAATTTCAAGTGGTTAAAAACCAGTCTTTATTTCTTCAAAGTATTATTGTCCTATTGTATGTAAGTTTCTGTACATTTAATAAAAAAGAAAGTTTGTACATTGTGCTTATCTGTATAGTGTATTATTGACAATCTATTATTAGCGCACGTATTTTATGGTATTATTCTAAGAATAACATGAATTCAAATTTGAAATTCAAATAAAACACATATGTCATACATCCAAAACTGTTAGTAATTAAAAAAAAATCACTACACTGTGAGTGCATAAAAAGTTAATCCTTATTCTAATGGTTAAAGTTAACAAGTTGACAAATTATTCTTTATCTTATTTCCTTTCTTAAAAAAATGTTTACATAGATAATTGGAATAACCAAAACTCATTACAAAAATGCATGTACACTTAAAAGACACAAAACTCATGATATTTTTATAGTAGCAGTGGTAGTTCTAGTAGTAGAAATGACAATGATTTGTTAATAATACTTTCTTCTAAAAGTGAATGGACTAATTAGTTTTTTTAAAAAAAATTTTTTAAGAAGGAAAGGAATGGGATTTGATAAGCAGGAAGGGGATAAGGTGACTAGAACAAAATCTCATAATAAATCTTGACAATTTCATTCATAAAAGTTACCACCCGCAGAATTTTGAACTTGAAAACTTGTAAGACATATCATTATAAATCACATATATTAACCAATTTAACAAACTATCCATATTCCAGAATTGAATATCATCCTTTGTTTATTCACTATTAAATATGTTCAATACTTAGTTGAAAATATGCCTTCTCCATCCCTGCTTCCTATTCATAACCCTTCCTGATAGAAACAATTTTTAAATAATATAATTGAAGATTTCAGACAAGTAATTAGTTATGTTCAAATTGATTGAAGATAAAATAGACTTTGCCACATCAGATTTCATTATATTTATATTCAACTCCAGTAGTTAGTTATATTTTGATTCTTTCTATAAAGGCTATTAAATCATTTAATCCATAAAACTCATACTTTAACTGTGAAATTGGGCAGCCCCAGCCTAATGACTTTCGTAATTGAAGTCACTATCTCTCAAGTAGACATTACCTGATCAAAAATTCCATCTCTGAAGAAGCAAAATTGGTACTTCCTGTTCAGCTTCCAGAAAATCGAAATATGAAAGAATTCCCAAAGAAACAACAGAGCCTTGCCCAATCCTACTAGATTGCTACTTAAGTTACCACCAAGTTTGTTTACAAATTAACAAAATCCCCACAAACATCAAATTAGAAACCAAAGCAGTGCATGAGAGTATAGAAGAAACTGTTATATAAGGGTTACAAAAATCCCAACAAATATTCCATGTAACCCAATGTAGCCCACGACTGAATGCATGCAGGGAATTACAACACAAAATCTTTGGAGTAAGGAATCCTATTCTGCCTGCTGAGAAGGTTCAGAAGAATTACAACAGCACAAATCTCTAACGTTGGTCGACAGCACCTGCTTCCTAAAATTTCAGATGGTATTTAAACAAAGAAGCCATTTCAATCTGCAATACAACTCAAACAAGGAAACAAATTCATCCTTGGTACTGGATCATGAATCGACATTATTAGAGAGGAAAATGCAGATCAGGAACATTTATTTCTAAATATATGGTACATTATTTTGTTAGACCCAGGATACAAAATGAACATCATGCCATTAAATATGCTATGACAGCAAAAACAGACTCTTCCTGGGAAAGTTTCTTACTCATAAGATCATGACCTAAAGAAGGACAAGATTATGAGCAATGATCAATCAGAATTTGAGTTAGAAGCCTACCGATAACTACATGCACTGTCATAAACTAGATCCAACTCGGAACTAATAAAAGCTAGATATTTTAGAGTCCTGCTGAGAAACTCTGGTTGGGAAACCACCAACATCACAGAGATCCACCAACTCCCATTTTTAACTTGAGAAGTAATGCATTTTGGATGATTGATACCTCACTGCTTAAGTAAGAAGCTGCTTTCCAAGCATTACTATTGGCTGTATTCTACTAAATTATATTGAGACAAGGCCTCTTACAAGGGCAAAACCCAGTAGAGACAGAGGTAAACGATAGTCTTAAATTGGTCAAATCACCCCTGTCAAGTGGATCCAAATATTTGATTTGAACAGAACACAAACTAGATTTTATCTACAAAGCAAACAATTCCCTATATAGCAAAAATAAATGGACACTTAACGGTTGTATGCATTGTATTGCCAGATACAACTCCTAAAAGGAAACCGTTTAGTTAAGAAGAAATATTAAAACGAAATTGATTAAAATTAATTTCGATTCTTAAGACCAAGTGCCAATCTTTTGACCATTAAATTTATATTTTAATTTAATAGTCAACATGACAAATGTATGCGCAATTTTGAAGTTTCCCTCCAAAATTTCCTACAATCCAAATTGATTTGAATATGTGTGCACTTGATTTTGCACTTGATTTTAAACCTCTTCCATACTTCACATACTTTCCATATGGGATTTATCACTAACTATTTCCAACAAAATTTTCTATCTAAAACTTCTCACATACAAGACACCCTTCAGAGAGACTACTGCACTTGAAATACATATCCATGAGGGCACTATTAACTACAAGATTTCCACTAATTTGGCACTTGATCCACAGAGCTTGGGCTTGCCTGCCCTGTTCTACGATTGCTAAAGAAGCACAAGCCTTAAAAACTGATGCAAAAGTATAGTGGTTTGGTATCAAACCATTTTTTCTCATCTCAGGGGTCATGCTCAAGCCCACCTCTTCCAGCCCTTTCTGCACATAGCCTGCAATCATCAAACTCCATGAGACCGAGCTTTTCATTTGTAACTTATCAAAAAGAATACGGGCTAGATTAAAATCTCCTGCCTTTGCATATAAAATCAACAATTTAACATTTAGATATTCATTGGGAACAAATCCAGTGATTATCATTTGCATATAGATTTTTTCCCATAAAGTCTTGCAAAAGAAGAGAATAAGTTTCCGATTCTACTTGAACCAGTGCATGGCATAACATTCGAACAGCTTCCGCTACTCTTCCTGACAAACAGAGATCCTTCAAAGTCTCGTCCAAGTGAAAGGTAATCTCTCTCGCATCAGCTTGAAAACTGGGAATGTCATCAACGATGATTTAATTTGACAGCTAGAACAACTCTATTTCCCCTGTTCTTCTTTAGAGAAGAGGAACATGATGTGGAACAAATTATCCATTCTAGTTGTATTAATACCAGTAATTACAATCACATAATATGCTTAAGTTTTTTTTTTTTTTTTTTGAAAACCCCGCCAAGAGCCTTACAAAAGACAAAATTTTAAACTTTAGTCATTTATGATACATAAAAACACTCACTATTTGACTCTCATGGCCTACATTGATACCATTTACTTCAGCTATAGAAACAATTATATACTTGCATCAATCCCTTATGCAGAACCCACATAAAAAAAAGGTTTTAGTGTATTAATACAGCGAATTATCAATATGGCTCTTGCCCAAGCACGTATAACTGAACCAATTTAAACTTGTATTCATCCTCAACACAGAACCCACATATATTAGTACGAGTTATGCAGAAAAAAAGAAATTAAAATGCATATTTTTGCTACATTAATATAGAAATTTATCAAGTTTTTATATGTCAGAGCATTCAGTTTCCACTAAAAATCCAACAAACTAACTAAAAAGTGCAAGATTATTAAGAACACAATCAATGACAGTCAATATATGGTGATTAATAAAACAACTATGAAATTAAAAAGAGAAAGAGAAAAAAAGAAAGAAAGAAAGAAAGAAAGGGGAACCTTACTTTCCATTGCTGCTCTCGATCTTAATCCTCCTGAGAAGAGTGGAAGTTTTTCCCGTGAACATGGGTCCAACAATCACGTGAATTTCACAATTCTAGATATCCATTGAATTTTTATTTGCAAATTCTAGGCACCCATTGAATTGATTTGATTTGTTTCTTTGCAATAGTTAGTATATCCTCTTGAATCTACCATCCTCTTTTTTATGTAAAGATTATTCAAAACGTATAATGTAAAGATTGTTCTATGAATTTCTTTCTTGAACCATAAAATTCATTTTTAATTGCTCTATGAATTTACTTCTTTCTTTATTGAATGTCTGGAGATGCCAAGGATTTT
Source organism: Coffea canephora (assembly GCA_036785865.1). Classification (NCBI taxonomy): domain Eukaryota; kingdom Viridiplantae; phylum Streptophyta; class Magnoliopsida; order Gentianales; family Rubiaceae; genus Coffea; species Coffea canephora. The sequence continues at coordinate 4,154,335 of CM071917.1, read as the reverse complement.
ACGATGATAACTATTGTAGGAAAATGAAGACCTCCTACATAGGCACATTGAAGTTCCAGTAAGCTGGGTTAGGAGTGTGCATTCGATGCATATTTAGTAATTCGGTTATTTGAATTTGATTTTTTCGATTATTTTACTTGTAGAACTCTAAACCGCTTTCAATTTCGAATTGAAAATAATCGAATTCTTTCAGTTACCGAATTGAATTTGGAAACGGTTATGAAATCGGTTATAACCGAATTAGATAGTAATTTTCACATAATTAAATGGGACTCACTTGTGTAGTCGTATACACTTATTCACTTATAATTTACTAATTTCATTACACTTACATTTATTTTTATTTTTTATATAGTTTAAATGTTTAATTTGCAAATAACTTGATTACTTGTAACAGTGAATGCTAATATACTAATATGTTGGCATGCGATTTATATACATTCATTTAGACTGCTTAATCATACTATTTTGTTTTCTTCGTTTAAACAAGATTAGTGATTAAGGAATATAAATTCATATATTATATATGTAATGTAAATTTAGAGTATACTAATACTTGCAAGTTAAACATTACACATTCAAATATTTAATAACCTAACATGAATGATGAACCAATGTCTAAATTTTAATTTCTAATTATGTTTAATATTTAGTACAGTACTTATACTTATTATCTAATTCTATTTATGTATAAAAGGATAAGTATTATAGTTATGTATTATTGTATATTTATATTATTATAATCATATAACAAATACTAAAATAGGATATTTTACATCATTGTATATTTTTATTATTATAGGTGCATGATAATACGATATAATATCTATTATTAATAGCCTTACCTATATAATATATTAATAGCATATAGTATTTATCTATATAATATATAAATTTATAAACTAATTTGATATTCGAATGCGATAATACGGTACTCTATTTTGTTTATCAAATTTGAATTCGAAATCAGTTATTACTAAATTGATAATCTCATTACCCATTTCATACCATACTAGAATTCGGTGAATTTGGTAAATACCGCTTTTATACCAATTGCCAAATACCTGATTTCAAATTACTAAATTGAATTTGAAATCCAGTATGAATTCTGTTCTTACCAAATTTGCTCACCCCTAAGCTGGGTAATGGCGTTTCCTATTTTAATAGGAAGGGTTATACATTTGATGTGATAAAAACAATTTGAAATTGGCCTGAATCCATATTCAGCCGCATTTTATCTGGTATTTTGTATACAAAGACTTGCACTTACCATATTATAACATGTAAAATAGAAATAAGAATAGGCGCAACTCAGACTCGAGCTCGAAATATAGTTGAAGGTGAATTGATCTAGGTTGAGAAATTAACCTTTCCTGTTGTTAATTAGAACATTCATGTTTAATTAGTTTTCTGGGTGTTAAAATTCTTATACCAACATTATTCTACAAGTGCATAATTAAGCAATGTACATCCCACCATCTTAATTTCAAGACCAAAGAAAGTCGTATCTTTTCTATTTTCCTTATTTGTTATTGTAATTTGTACCTTATCCCTCTACTTACAGTACACCAGAAAATGTGTTTTCCCATCTATTTTTATTTTTCTAATAATAAAGAAGGCAGAGAAGTTGAGGGAATATGTCGAACTTCTACTTCTTTTTCTACTTGTCCCTTTTCATCCTGTTTAATTTGTTTTATAATTTCTTCAATTTACAAAAATATTCAATACAACATATTAAACACTTTCATATTTTCTTTAATCTTTAAATATATTAAAGAAAGCTTGAAATGGTCTCATGACCACTGATGCACTCCACTCAAACTTAATTATATTCTACAATTTCTGTCGCAATGGATCTTTTGTTCCACTCCTTGTTCTACTCACCGTTACACTTTTTATTCTATTACTATTTCTTCTTTATAAACATCATATTATAATTCTTTTTTTTCCATAAAGATCCAATAATAATTAATTGAGCAATACACAAAATTTAAAAAATTTAAAAAATCAAATTACACAAAAAATTATTTTTATGAATTTTTTGCTGTATTTTTATTTTCTATTTTATTTTTCTTTTTTTGAGACTATTGTATTTATTTTTTCCTATGTTTTTAGTTATTTAATAGTAAAAAAAGAATTGAAATATGACATTTATGGAAGAAAAATAACAATATAATAAATAGTCAGACAGAGTGGGGAACAGGGAGTGAGACAGAAGATCTGTTGCAAATTTCATTTGGATTCTTTTTTCTAAGTTTTGAAAGAAGGATTGTATTATTTTAATTTTTTTTCAAAATGTAGATAAATTATGGTTAATTTTATGTTAGAAGATACTATATACCAGAATTAGAACAATGAATTAGGACCACCAAAAATCTCAATCATGTGCAAATAAATTCTAGACAGTGACTCAGTTTTTATATTAATATTTGATTGTAACATTTCTAACATCTAATACGGTAATTTAATTATCTTTAATTATCTTATGTACGTTACAAAGTTTCTTTCTTGTGCTAAATCACCAATGCAAAGTTTTTTTTTCCCTTCCCTTTGGAACTTTTCCCTTGTTTCCTTTCTTAATCTTTGTCAATGCGTCACAGGCTCGAAGCAAGTTTTCCACGAATGGAACGCTAGCCTTGCTGATTGGCGCTTTCCCCTATTGATGCATGAGTACTTGGGAAAGCTGAAGCTGCCATTGTTATTTACATGCTAGCAATAATTTTTGTTTCACAGGATTTTTATTTTATTTTGTTCACAATGACTGTTGTAAATAATTTGTTGTTTATTTGGTAAGATATATGATATTAATAGCAAGTTACTAAGCAACTTTTTTTTCTGTCCAAAATAAACAATAGTTTATTGTTTGATAAGCAATAATGACAATAGTTTTACTAATATGATAAAATATATTTCAATACCAAATTTATTCTTTCTAAATTAGAACAAAGTGTCATCATAATGCTTTTAGAGTTGGTGGCTTTTTGGATTCGTGAAACCATCATAATGCTTTTCAATAGCAGTTTTAGACTTTTTCTTAGTTAGTATGGCTTATAATACAAAAAAAAAAAAAGGATTGACAAATAAAAATTAGATCACATTAAAAATTCTCAAAAAAAAGTAACTAGTTTAACGGTTAGTGTTGGTGTTTATAGTTCCATAGTTTCACTAGGAAAAATATTTAAAAAATGAGGAATAAGAAGAGAAAACGAAAAGAAAAAATAATTATAAATCCCATTCTTTGTATATGCATACCAAACAAGGGAGTCTTATTAAATGTTAAGGCTATTATTGTCATTTCAGGTGTGTAAGGGAGGCAAGTGTAATTTTTAAAACCTTGGGAGAACTCAATTAAATTATCAGAAACTTATACCTATGGGAAATGTTTGCATGCCATTGAAATTTGCTGGTCAGTTTTAATGACCATAAACTGAACTTCTCACATAAATACTAAGGCTGCGTTCGATTCTACAGAATTGGAATTGAATTGAAATTGTAACATACTGCAATTCCTTGGTTTGGCAAATACATAGAATTTAGCAGCAATTCATTTCGAATTCCAAATTCTTTGTTTGATTGGGAGAAGAATTCATGGAGAATTGGAATTACTTAAATTTAAAATTGAAAAGATATGTTCCTTTCAATAATAATAAAAAAAAATGTTAGCACAATCACTTTGTGGTAAAAAAAAAAAGGACATAATTTTCCCTAATTTGCACAACTTTTTTTATTATTAAAAATGAAAATCTTTATATCCTATTTCGTAGTCTACAGTAACTTTTATAGATTTATATAACTATTATATCATGTTAATTATCAAAACATTGAATATATTCACTACCAAGATTACATCTAGAAAATGAAGCAAAATCCAAAAAAACGTGTACAAAATGCTTGTCCACGTCACCAAATCAATACCTACTATGTAATCGTTAATTATGATCTTACCAGCTAGAACAAATAAATACAAATTTTCTAAGAGAATGGAAATACATATGGTTAATGACAAGTAATGCTCTGTCCCTAGCCGCTAGTCCCGCGGTTAGTCATTTCCTGCAAGTTCTTTTCAGTGGACAATCACTTTTCAAATTCCAATTCAATCTACAAAATAGCTTGGTTTAGTTGGTCTTTGAAATAGGCAGTAAGGTGGTCTGCCTCTCTGTCATTCCTTATACAATGGCTATCATGTACCTCAAGGAAGATGCTGTATAGCAAGTTATCTTCTACCATGCAGGCCTAGATCAGAAAATGAGAGATGTTATTAAAGTTAAAAAAATTCTAATCAGGTCAACCAATCATTCTATATCGCAATCAGCAAAGTAGCAGATGGCATTGTAACGGACAAAAATAATGCATAATCTATTAATTCATGAAAAGACTAGGCAATCAAATGCATATCCAGTAAACAATTCAATAATACGTAAATGTATACCTGATTTTGTTTTCACTACTAACTCTTCCAACTGCATAATATAACTGACAAATGAGTTTTTTGAATGTTTGTTTAAAACTTTACTATCGCGCTTACTGTAAAAGTTATAGAAAAAATTTTTAAGATGAAAAGCTTTTTTGTTCTTTTCTTTTTCTTTCTTTCTTTTTCTCTTTCTTCCTTTCTTTTTTCTTTTCTTTCCTCTCTCCCCCTCGACACCACCCCCTCTGGAGTTTGAGCAAATTCCAGAGCAAAAGCTCCAGCGGAGAAAGAGCGGAACGGCCAAGGAAATAACAACAGCCCTCGCTTCTTTATCAATCAGACTAAAGGAAAGAAAAAATGAAAAAAAAAAAAAAGAAGAAACAATTCTGAGAGTTCCAGTGAGAGCTCTCCGCCTTTTGTACATTCATCCGTCCCACCACCAACGCGGCCACCACCACTTCCTTCTTCTCAGGTCTTTCAAAACCTTTTCGAGAAAAGTAGCAAAAATAAACGTGTATATTCCCTTTCCGGCACTGCACCACAACCTCCGCCTCCGCCACCGCTTCCTTCTAATTCAATATTCAATAACTTGTTTAAAGGCGGGAGGAAGAGAGAGGAGGGGAGGAAAGGAGGAGAGGGAAAGAGAAAGAAAAAGAAAAAAAAAGGTGGCTGGCACAGGAATCGATGCCAGCTGGTCTTCTCCAGCGGCAGAGGTGGTGATGAGTTGAGATGGAAGAAGAAAGAAGAAAAGGAAATTTTTTTTTTGTGTGTTTTAGATATTTTGAAATGTGTAGTTTAAAATTTTGAGAAGTTTGTTTAAGATTACTATAATTGAAATAGTTAAAAAATTTGTAGAAGATAAACTCTCTTTGCCAAATGGGGCCTTAGTAAACTAAAATACTTTTGAACCTTAAGACTAGTATGCTATACTGGAGGCGCTATGAAAGAGCTTTCTTTAGTGATCCTACAAATATATATGATTTTGCTAGTAGATATAAACCAATCTCTAATTAACAGTGGCATCAGACTAGGCTCCATTTGTAGCATACATGTTTGACATAAGTGTGTACTTTACAACCTTGTACAGCTCAAAAGCAAAAAGCTTTGAAGCTGCCCATTCTGCTGCATTTACGGTTAGAAAATAAATTCTCCAGGTAAAGGAACATGAGCTAACATGGCAAACATCCTCAATCATACAGAGTTCCATGGAGGACAATGTCACGTTGACAACATTTCCAGGTAAAAGAACATGAACAAAAATGTTAGATTGTCATCAACCAAGGATCAAAGGGCAGACATGCTTTGCATCAAAAGGCAGCATAGGCAACTTAAATGAATGTAACTATACACAACCAGAATCGATGAGAAAATGTCAACTATAACAACTTTATTGGTGAAATCTTGACCTACAATTGCATCTGTTATGTACGAAAACTAAGGCAGCTTAGCTATGAGAAAGACACATAGGGAAAGAAAGAAGGTTAGCATGATTAGAAACAAGTTATAAACAAATAATCCAGGTAAGCTAAATATTAACATCATCAATATCCCAATCTATCTCTCTCCATCTCAAGATCTCTCACCAAAAGTGTTCATCACTAGCTCATTCATACTGAACTTCAAAAATTCTATCATTAGTTAGGTTATCTCATAATTATTGTTTCATAAGCACAAGACAAGAATCTCAAACCAGTAATTGAAAAAAAAAAACTAAATCAGTATACTAACGTTTCATTAATTAGCAAAGGAAAGGTGGCAATTTTTAAGATCAAGTTAGCAAAATAATGCAATTCTTATACAGATGGAACATGTACAGCTGCAGAGCCACCTTTAGTATATTATCAGAGTAAAGAGGGACCACAATTTATCTTTTATCTTTCTCTGAATCAGTTAGAACGATCAATATTTCCGCATCCAAACTATGGTTGGTGTTATATCTAATGTAGAAGCAACATTCTTATAACAAAAACTACAAACAAATACGAGTGAAACGGGCTAGGATTGGAGTAACAAACGGAATTCAACTTCTTCTTCTTTTTTTTACTGGAATTCAAGTTAATAGAACATGACAATGTAAAAGAGCTTCATCTAGAAATCCATCTTCCTCATTCCTTGTACTCCAACAATAAATTTATGACTTCCCATCAAAATTATTCAGGATATATAGTTACTAGTTGACATCAAGAAACCCAATCCACGATAGATCATGCTTAGAGAAATAAAGACCATGATGCAAACATCAAGACACTTTACATGGGATGATAAATCAACCAAGCAGTTAATTAATATTTAAACTAATGCCACAAGTATACCATTTCACTTTCAGAAGAAAGCAGAAAAATACAAATATTTGAGCACAAGGTATAGTGCATCACTGATAAGAAAGTACTCTCAAATCGGTGAGGCCAATAATGAAGAATCCATGTACAAGGGATGCCCACAATGCGTAATGCTGAGGAGACTATCTCCGGTGGCCATCTTCGACTGCAGTGATTGGATTTACTGCATTTGGGCCAATTTTGACGTCAACCACGAAAAGAAGCCTTACAATTTCGCTCATAACATGCATAAATGAGAGTAGATGTTCAATGGTGGGAAAAGGCGGAGGAGAATGATGAATAAGAGGGGAGACGAGGAGTCAGCATTAGGGGTATAGGTGGAGGCAGAGGAGTGAGACCCGTTTTACTAATTTAACTCATCTAGGATCCACATACTAACCTGATTAGGGGGTGAAATTGTGGAATTAGAATTGTAATTCTTAGGTCTTATTAAAGGATTTGAATTTGTAAGGTGCGCCATTCCAATTCTAAGTCTCCAAATCTTTCACGACTTGTAATCAATGTAAGGTGCGCGATTTAGGTGGGCTAGTTACCTAGTTTGCCAGTCATCTTACAAGCAAGAATCCAATCATGCCAGTATGACTAAGGTAAATATTAACAGAATAGACATGATTCCGAACGCAACCTGAAGTTAAGTTAATAATTAGCAGTGTGAGATCCGTTTCACATAGGACGAAAGGAAAGGATGAATAGTTTGGACTTGAACTCGTGACTCCGCTCAAGAGTCATTAGAGTAGTCCAAATCTCACATTAGAGCAAATTTCACATGGTTAAGTCGTATGCAACATCAAGTAAAGGTTTGGGGAATGATATTGAAGATGCTTTGGATGCTATGGAAAGAGCATCAAGTAAAGGTTCGGGGAATGATATTAACGATACTTTGGATGCTGTGGAAAGAGTATTGAGAAGAATCCAGCTTCAGAATTTTTGGGGAATTTAGTTCAATTCATTTCAGACAGTTGATGGATTTTTGAGGCTACAATTTACACTTTACACGCATAGTTATGATGTAGTAATTAGTACTTTCGATTTTCAATTCATTCGTTGCCTCTTTTTTTTTTAGCTTAGATATTGTATAGGACACTCGGTAGACTTCTTTCTTTTTCTCTTCCCAACAAATATGTTGTAATTTAATTATGCTTCATAGAGGAGCTGCGGAAGGAAATAGAATATGAATCGCTGATTGAGAAAAGGTGGAAGAGTCTCGGAAAGATTTAGTATTTTTTCAAGCTAATTTCCTTTTTTTTTAGATTTTTAAAATTATGGTCATATACTCTTATTGATTTTTCTTTTTGAAGGATATATATAAAGTTACATTGGCTATCTAAGTCGTGTTGCCATCAATATAATGAGTGATGGAAATTAAGGCCATTATAGCAAAGCCAGTTCGGAAGAGAGATTGGAAAGCGCAAAAAGATGGTAGACATCTAATTCCAAACGCACTCACCAAGTAATTGACTATATTGAGGTGGAAATGTGTAAAGGTTTGGGAATCAGGTGACCAATGATGGAGCCAAGGGGGCAGAGGGGGTCATGGCTCCCCTAAATTTTGAAAATTTTAATTCATAATATGTAAATATGTGTGTAAAATAAAATTGGCCCCCCTTAAATTTTTACAATTTTAGTTTATATTATATATATATATATATATGAATTAGTCATCTTTGAATGGAATGGCTTGCAAGCTTTAATTTGCCATGAATGTCCATATGCCTATTACATTCATTGTTTGGCTCAAAGGCTTCAACTTGCTTTAGTTGCACCTTCTAGAGAAGTAACTTCTGTTCACCAATTCTTTTCCAGTTTAGTTTTGATTATCAACATTGCTACTGCATCTAGCAAACATAATAATGAATTAAAGGAGACTCAAGCAATTGAAGTTGCTACTAAGATTGCTAATGGTGAACTTGAAACTGGAAGGGGGTTTAATCAAATTGGCACTTTAAAACGAGTTGGAGATACTCGTTGGGGTTCTTATTTGGATTCTATTTCTAGTTTACTGAAAATGTTCAATGCTACTTGTGTGGTTTTAAGTAACATTGCAGTAGATGGAGGTTCATACTCTCAACGTGGAGATGCAAATTTACCTTGGAATCAGTTGTTATCCTTTGAGTTTGTTTTCACTTTGCATCTTATGAAAGACATTATGGAAATTACTCATCTTCTTTGTATGGCATTGCAACGTAAATCTCAAGATATTTTGAATGCAATGCATCTTGTCTCAAGCACAACAAAGCTACTAAAGAATTTTCGAGATTCGGGATGGGATGATTTCTTGGTGAAAGTTAAATTAGTTTGTGGGCAACATCAAATTGATATCCCATGTATGAATGCTCAATATATTGCAAGACGTGGTAGATCTCGAAGTCATCATGATGAGATTAGTGTGGGGCATTAATATCGAGTGGATATATTTCTTGCAACAATTGATTATCAATTGCAAGAGTTACATAGCAGGTTTAATGATCATACTGTGGAATTGCTTGCTTTGAGCACTGCTTTAGATCCTAGAAATGGATTTATGCTATTCAAAATTGATGATATTTGTAAACTTGCAGAGAAGTTCTATCCGAATGATTTTATGGAGCAAGAACTAGTACGTCTAAGAATAGAACTTCAACCATTTGAACTCGACATTCCAAATCATCCTGAATTGCAAGAATTATCTGGTATTAATGAGTTATGTCAAGGCTTGGTGAAGACAAGAAATCAGTGATATATCTTCTTATTGATAGATTGATTAGACTTGTTCTTACTCTACCTGTATCAACTGCAACTACAGAGCAGACATTTTCAATTATGAAAATAATCAAGACAAAGCTCCAAAACAAGATGGAAGATAATTTCTTGAATGATTGTCTAACTGTATATATAGAAAAGGAAGTTGCTGAAAAATTTAGCGGTGATTCAATCATAGATGAATTTATTTCTATAAAAGAGCGTAGAGTTCAATTTACTTCTAAGAAAGATGTTGAAATTTCAAAGTATGTTAACATAACTTTTATCTTTTTTCAATTGAAAATAGTTACATTTATATTACATGGTTATACATATATATATATATATACTATTATATATATATATGCATAGGTGACATATTGGAGAGCTCATAATGTGCAAATTAGATGGTTTGTGATGTTATAAGATATTTAATCAAAGGTTATCTTTTTTGTCAATTTTTGTTATGACTGTACCGCATATTTATGAATAGACTACCTTTATAATTAAATTTAATATTTGATATTTTTATATGTCATATATTTAATAGAAGAAAATTATTTTGAACATAATATATTAAGATAATTTTATTAGGAAAAAATTTTGGCCTCCCCAAAAAAAATCCTAACTCCGTCACTGGGTGACACTACTATTTGACTGTTTTCCCTTTTGTCTTTCCGATATGTATCCACTTGGAAATTTCTTGTTTTCATACTTTGTCCCAACATAAGAAAAGGATGTTGACAGCAAATGATGTCCAAAAATGAAAGAAAAGAAAAGAAAATGTTAGTTGTAGTAGGATTCAAAATATAAATTAATCCACATTGTCTTTTTTATTAGTACTATAAAGAATGTTCCAACAATCGCTTGAGTTGGCCAAAATGGTAGTATTAATGTCATATTTTCTTGCCAACTAGAATTCGAATCTCTCCTGAGATTTCTACTCATCGCACAGGATTTGTCTAATGCGTCTTATCACTCCATATGCTTGGCGAGCCATGCAATCTCTTATAAAAAATCATATGATATACAGAACCCTAAATTGATTTGAAGCAAGTGATAACATATAGTTTGGTGCAATCTATTGGAAAGAATAATTCTATTGGAACCAGAATGATTTACATGTTTTAGTTGGTGCAATCTCTAAATTAATCTTGTGCAGGATCCTAAATTACGGGCTAAAGGTGCTTTCAATCTGGCTTTAATCGACCCCATTCTCCTACTTTGCCAAATTTTGTCTCCGCAATCAAGGAATCCAGCCCAAGTTGATGATGACGTTGCTCAGTTGTGGGCTCTAACATTGCTGACATTTGACCTTTTGACCAAAGATCCATTCCTTGACAAAAAGAGAAAGAAGAAACATCGTAAATCCTTCAACTTACTTCACGTGTACAATTTTATGTGAAATTTAAAATAAAATTGAATGTTTCAGACTACAGCAACAAAAAAAAAAAAAAAAAAAATTTGTTTCAGACTACTTTCAAATCCTTCCATAAATGCATCAGAACGAAAGTTTAAGCCAATTCTTTTTGCCAAACAACAATAAACTGAAAATGTCTAAGCTTCTTCTATGGGTTGAACCCAAAAAAGGCAAAAAGAAAAGGAAAGAAGTTGAGTTCTACTGGCATATAATGACAGGAAGGCTATTTCAAACAAATATATTTCATCTGTTCTGTACGTTAAACTTTACCATTCAGGGGTCCATGATGTCCCAATTCTTTTTCTTTGATTTTGAGTCCCAATTCTCTCTTTGTGGTATGGTTTTGGGCAGTGGACCAAAATGATCCTTTTGTTTTTCCAAAACAAATTTAATCCCTTTTACTGGAAAATGATCCAATGTCGCTCCCTTATATTTCAACAAACTAAATTGAACATTCACTTAATCACAATGGCCTTCTAGTATTGTACCCAACTAAATATTTTGCAATTTTCACCATTTATGGTAAAATAAATTCCCTTATAATATTTTTTATTTTAAGGTGATCGTTGAATAACTTTTTAGAGGTGCTAAAAACTTGCCTAATTTCGTGCATTATAATAACATTTAAAATTTTAATGTTGTTGTGGAAATCCATTATTTGACAATAAAAAAAACAATGTGATGTTTAGGCACCAGTCTGAAAGAAATTCATGTTTCCAATATTATTTACAGTAATTGAATTATAGTTCATCTATTTAGTGATTTACTTAAGTTTGGATTTTTTTATGCCCAATGGTTAATATATTAGAATTTTGTTTTAATATTAATTAGATAATATTAATATTATCTATTTAGTGATTTACTTAAGTTTGGATTTTTTTTTATGGACCATGATATTGGGATGCTTATAATTGCCTCCAAATCCTGCATTAATGTCTGCGCCTCTCCTTTACCTATCCTAGCATTAGTTAATATAGTAATATGGTCATAGAATTTCAAGGACCATAGTGATTAATTTTCTAAATACTAGGGGCTAAATTTTTTTTTTTTGCGTGAAATAAAAAAAAAATCATTTTAACCCGCATCCTAATTATTGAGCACCAAAATTGCAACTCTTCCTTTCTGAATTCAAAGACTAGTCTATTTTTCCATGTGAAACGCTAAAGGAGTAAAAAGTCGTTTTAGATGGCTTTGCACACCCTAATCCTATTACAAGTTTACAACAAATTCAAAGAAGCCTTTGTCGTAGGCGGAGTCAAGGACCCATCTTAAAGTCATAATCCATCTTTTTGAATAAACAATTCAAAAGTGAATTAAAGAATGATTAAAGGTAAAGGGTTGCTACTCAATCATAGCATGCGGTACTGATTGGCATTTGAGGGGTCCAGGCATTGTCAAGCTTTATCATATCAATCTAACTTACCATTTTGAAAAGAAAAAAAATATAAAACAAATATGACAAAGAAATTCAATTTAATTCGTATGACATCTGATTCCCGACGCACTCACAATTAACTGTTGGAAAGTAATTGACTGTTGAAGTGGAAATGTGCAAAGGTTTTGGAATCAAGTGGACATTGATGGATCATGGATGAATGGGATAAAAGGCAACAGCATATTGGACTGTTTTTCCTATTGTCTTTTCGATACGTATTCGCTTGGAAATTTCTTATTTTCATACTTTGTCCCCACCCCCACATGAGAAAGATGATGTTAGCAGCAAAGGATGTCCAAAAACTGAAAGAAAAGCGGAATGCAGAATATAAAATGAAAATGGCTTTCTTACTCTTACTTTAAGATACGAGACAAATAAATAAGTAAACATTAAATCCCTATTTAAAAAAATAATTAATTACAAAATCCAAAGAATAAGCGTATCATATTTATTTAGATTTACATGTTTGGATTGCAAATTTTTCCAAAAAAATTTGTTACATTTCGTAATCATATTTTCAATCACCTTTCTACCTCCCACATAACAAATCGTTTTTAAAAAATAGCAATCCAGACGAGATTGAATTTGAAACTCGTAGTATAAAACCTACTTACCAAATATCCCGTAAACTTTAAATATCCCATTAGAGAAAGTGAAATAGCATTTTTACTAAATAATTAAAGGTGAAATAGCATTTTTACAGAATAATTAAAGGTGAAATAGCATTTTTTCGTGTGTAAATTTAAAATTTCATTTTGAAAGGTAGGAAAGGAGGCTAAAACTTGTCATAAATTGGTAATGCTAAAAAACGAGCAAGTTAACAAATTACGAGAAATAAAATAATAAGATAAAACCAATAAATAATAATAATAATGAAACAAAAGTAGTTAATATTATGACAAAATGAAAAATCTGAAAAAAAAAAATTAAGGAGGATATCTATCTATGTCAAAAGTGCATCAAATGTTTGTTAAAGCTAAAAAATTTTCACCATGTACAAGGCTTCAGCAATATTAATGCATGAAAGTTTCTAACAATGAGTTCAATAATCAAACATAGGACTCAAATTTCTTCTAAATGGGTGGAGAAAGAAAAGATGATTGGGAAAGACCATTCTAAATGGATCAATTAGATTTGATGAGTTATCCAATAATACCCATTTAATATTATTAGATAATCCATTTATATCCATATGCAAAAATTTAAGATACTCATATCTATTTATTTATGGGCAAACATTGATAAATTTAGTTAAAGAGTAGTTGGTAGAGCAGTCTTTTCCTTGGTACAACATTTTACTAAATAGCATTTTATAAGCTATTAGAGAAAGTGAAATGGCGTAATTTTACTGAATAATTAAAGGTGAAATCGCATTTTTACTATAATAAGGAAATCAAATATGAAGATGCACAAATAAACGTCCTGCCAATCAACAGTTCCCTGTGGCCCAATTTGAAATTTTGAAAGCAAAAAAAAAAAAAAAAAAAGGCTAAACAAATCAACTGAAAAGGTATATAAAAATAGACAAATCAACTGAAAGCAGTAGTTTTTTTTTTCCGTAACTGAAAGCAGTAGTTGATGAACCACTTTTTTCAAGAGGGAGAAAAGAAGGGAACGAGTGACGTTAAGCATGGGAATGCATGTGGAAGGAAGATTCAGCTATCTTTTAACCCACCAAGGGAGAAGCAGCTACGAACATATGAGTGCAGTGATAATTAAAATTGGGTACCCTTTCTTTCATGTCATGCGATGCAGTGATACAATTTCACTTGGTTGGGTGCTGACAGTGGGAATGTGGTTCTCTTACTTACACGTGTACCGTCTAAATACGTAGCAATAATTAAATAAAAGTTGGCTGGGAAGACCAAGTAAGAAAAACGCGTATTAACAATGTATAGTAGTAGTAGTAGCAGTCCTCAGTCACCGCTCCTTGCCCTTTGCATCAAACTTCAGTTTTCAACAAAACATCCTTTCCAAATCATTGCATTCCAATACTCCTTGTACCTCAAAAAACCAAAGCAATGGCTGAATTGTTTGTTCCAAAGATAATAGATGAATTGGGTGATGTTGTCGTAAGCAGTCGGGGAGAAGATTAACCTGGTGATGGGTGTTGAAAAGGAGGTGGCAAATATCAAAAGAAAGTTAGAAACGATTCAAAATGTGCTCCATGATGCAGAGAGACGAAGGCTGAAGGAGGAACCGGTCGGAAAGTGGCTAGAAGAGCTTGAAGACATAACATATGAGATGGATGACGTCCTGGACGAATGGAACATCAAGATTCAGAAACCAAAAATGAGGGAACTCAACAGAATGCCAGAACGCAGCCTGCTTGTGGAGCAAGGTTCGTTCCTTCATCCCATCCCTTTGTTCTTGTCTCAAACAACTTCCTGTTCGTAGTGATATTGCTTCGAAAATAAAAGCATAAGTGAAAAGCTAGAATTAACTTTGAAAGAGGCAGATGAATTCAAGTTTATTACAAGTGGGGGGTTCCTGATTCTCAGATTTTAAGCGAATTATGACTACCTCAATCATAGACGAATCAGAGATCTATGGTCGAGCATCTGATAAGGTGCTTTACGTAACCAAGTATTATCTGAGAGTAGTGGTCAAGGAAGAAGGGGGGGTCAAGTTATCTCTGTAGTAGGGGCCGGGGGTAGTGGAAAGACCACACTTGCGCAGTTACTTTTCAATGATGATAGAGTGAAGAACCATTTTGAACTTAAAAAATGGGTTTGCGTATCAGATCCTTTTGATGAGAAAAGGATCGCCAGAGCAATTCTTGAGAGTCTGGAAAAGAGTTCTCTGGGCTCGTTGAGTTGGAACCACTGCTCCAACTGTTGAAAGAAACTTTTTCCGGTAAGCGTTCTGCTTGTCCTTGTGATGTTTGGACAAAGGAAGACTCAAAGTGAAACTTTCCAATACTCTCTCAAGGATGGTGCTCCCGGAAGTGTAATATTGGTGACAACTAGGGAGTCTAGA